>JAHZMW010004527.1:0-10964 GCA_027743745.1 Alloscopus bannaensis
GATAGGTATAATTTCTTTTTGAAAAACCATTCCATATTTCCAAAAACTTCGTAGAAGTGTTTAACTGACAGTCTAGAGTTATATCACAAATTGTTTCCACGAATTTAACATTTTCTCCACTGAAATCCATAATGGAGTTTTAAATGGATTCCCGTTTCTTTTGATTTGATCAGAATTTAAATTTTAGAGATGGGCCATTTGCTTATCGCCGGATTTTGAGATAGTAGGACATTGGCATCGCTCGACTTGTATATTAACATTTTTCCAATTTGTTACAGCAATCAGTCTTGGTGGCGCAGAATTCCAAATGCTAAAATCTGTAGTTTGACATATTTATACTACTCTTTGCTTCTTCGCCGCCTAGCGGCAAATTGGCAATTTGTACTCAATCATCCGAGTATGGTTTCCTAATGAGACTGAGGACAAGTTAATATGGAATCGTATTGTGGAACTTTCGTCCAAATATCTTTAGCCGTTTCCAAGCAAAGGCGGTATTTCTAAAGTATTTTTTGAAAGGTTCTGTAGTGATAACTCTGGAATAAAGTGACCTATGATCTTCGGGTTTTCAGTTTTACATTGTTCTCATTAAGGGGCATAACATATATGGAAATCAGGTCTTCACTCAAAAAGTAATTTCTGGGCCCGTGGTCACCTCGTGGAGTGACTCGAAGCGCATTTTGCCTGGTTACGTTTTTTTGTAGGTGAAAAACGTATTTTGCGAAATTGTGACTCACAAAATGTGAGTAAAAAGGAGCTACACAAGCGACACACAAAAACATTTCCTGTCTTCCGCATTGATGAATTGTGTCTGCTTTGAACGAGTGATTTCATTCACAAAATTGTTGGATAATTTTTGTTGTTTTCGAAATAGGGATCCGTTGGAGAGAGTAATTGTGTGATTCATAATATTAGCGATTTTTAATCGATAAATTTTCGATTGCGAATACGTTAGAATAGAGTAAACCGGGTGATTTCTTGGTAGTTCCAATTTTTGGAGGAAATTGTGTAGTTTCTTGACGGTAGACAAAATGTCGGCAATCAGTATTCTCAACCCGAAGGCAGAATTTGCCCGAGCTCAACAAGCTTTGGCGATCAACGTGTCGGCTGCTAAAGGAATCTCGGAAATGATGAAGTCAAACCTCGGACCCAAGGGAACCATGAAAATGTAAGGCGACAGTTAATTATTCATTATTTGGCGACAATTTGGAGGATACTGTCAAATGTTGATTGTGCAGTTGATGGTTTACATTTGACAAATATTTAATTGTAATTTTGATTGTAGGCTCGTCTCTGGAGCAGGTGACATCAAAATCACGAAGGATGGCAATGTTCTACTGCAGGAGATGGTAGGTTTAATCATTAGTAATGAAGGTCGTCGCCTGTCTGTCACCTGTTCATCTTTTGCAGTATCGATTCAGAGGTGGCTTTGACTACCTTAAAAATTTGATGGTTGGTCTAACATGTTTTGATTTTTTGACTGTTTCCAGCAAATTCAACATCCCACTGCATCTTTGATCGCGAAAGCGAGCACTGCTCATGATGACGTCGTGGGGGACGGGACGACGTCCATGGTGTTGCTCATCGGAGAGTTGATGAAGGGAGCGGAGCCCATAATTGCTGAAGGTTGTCACCCGCGAATCATCACAGAAGGTCTCGCCGTGGCTAAGGAGGAAGCCTTGAAGGTGTTGGAGGGAATGAAGATTAACTGCGACCACACTGATCGAAAGGTTTTGATCGAAGTGGCTCAATCAAGTCTTCGAACAAAGGTTCACCGAGTCCTGGCTGATCACTTGGCTGAGGTAAGTGTGTTCTTTACCTTGGTTTAGTCAGCAGGCTAGCCACCCTGGTTGAATAGCAATTAAAGTGATTTGATGGTTTCAGATTTGCACAGAAGCAGTGCTGAGTGTGTATGACGAGAAGTCCAAGACTTTGGATCTTCACATGATTGAAATTATGGATATGCAGCATAAAAACGAGTTGGAAACTTGTCTTGTTAAGGGTTTAGTTCTTGATCATGGTGGTCGTCATCCTGATATGCCGACTAGCGTTAAAAATTGCTTTATTTTTACGTGCAACGTATCCCTGGAATTTGAGAAAACGTAAGTCTTTAAATCGACATCGATTTTTTCCACACTTTATTGGCTCAGTTTGTTGCAAGTGCTTTTGATGATGTATGCTTATCTAAGATATTATTATGAACTTTCTAAGTTTTTATTTCAGTTGTGAATGCAGTTATAGTTTTTGTACCTAATTACCAAAGTTTAACAAAACATTTCCGTGTCTCGCAGGGTGAAAATAAATTCACGTACGTAGAGATGTGTAAGAATCCCAAGAGCGTCACTTTGGTTATCAAAGGACCGACTAAATATGGTTTGGTGCAAACGAAAGTAAGTTTATTTCGCGGAATGATATGTGTGTCGAGTTGTCCAAATGTTAATCATAAATCAAATAACTGTATTTGTTTCAGGATGCAATTAGGGATGGACTACGAGCTCTATTCAATACATTGCAAGACGGATGTATTGTTGCTGGAGCAGGTGCCTTTGAGCTTCGTGTCTGCAAAGTATTGGATGCTCTTCCGGTTTGTTCATAATATGAAGTATAGTATGATCGCTTTTGCCATTCTTATAATTAGAACAACTAATGCTGCTATATTGATGTTTAGGCAAAGGATCGATCAGTGATTGGAGTGAAGTTGTTTGCCAAATCAATTCTTTGCATTCCCAAGATCTTGATTTTAAATGCGGGGCATGACGGAGAATTGATCACCAGAGCGATGTCGCTCGATTCGGCTGGAGGCACTGAAGCCTGTGGATTAGATTTAGAAAATGGACGGATCTGTTCTCCTGCGACCGCTGGTGTATACGATGTGTATGCCGCCAAGAAGCAGATAATTGATGCCAGGTCAGTAGCTGGTATCTTGCTTTAATCTTCTATTATTAAATATTACTATCTCTGTAAATTGTAACCTTGAATGTTTGCTATTGTTTGCAGCATTGTTGTCGCAACCAATTTGCTCTTAACCGACGAAATCATGCGTGCCGGATTATCCTCTTTGAAATGAAAGCTGACCCAAGTTTTCAGTTTCACCATATCTTTTTCTACGTTTCTTTTGTTATCTTATAAAAACTGATGCTACATAATGTTATGAACTTTTTGTTTGCTGCTTTCAGTGGATAAAAGCTAAAATAAACTGTGTGTAACATTAAACTTTAAAACTTTTTAAGTACACTAGTTTTAATTGATTGAGCCTTGGTAGGTTTCATTTTTTCCGAACCACAAACCAATCAATACGATTCATTCGGTTCAATATATTTAAGTATAGATTGTAGCTAAGCTGCCAATATGGCGTAGTCATATTTTACCGGCACGATTAAGTTAGAATGGAAAAATGTGTTGTGGCACACAAAAATTAGATTAGATTGCAACAATCGACCGGCTCGCCATCACTATAAAACTTGTGGCGTAGAGTAGCTTGCAAAGGGTAGCGATTATGTTTAAACCGCAAACCATGATTTTTGGTTAGCAATGAAACAAATTGGTAAGGAAACGAGAGAAACGACTAATTACCTAAATTCCAGCGATGAGGCAGGTGGAAGAGAGCGATACGGATTTTTGATATTTTGACTCTCATTAAGACCTGCCCATGTTCACAAGTAATGCCAAAGAGACCTCTGGATGGGTCTCATTCACAGCTCATTACTTCGCAGAGGCTTGTACCAAAGTTCACGTCAAGTTATCGACATGACTACGTCACAGCTTAGCGTTTTCTTCGTAGCATTACTCTTATATTCCCAAAGTGTGAACGCCTTGAGCAAGCACTCCCATCATCTTGACCCTTCCACCCCTGACGAAACTGACTTGGATGTTATCGACAGCTACTTGAACCCCGGAAGTAATCGCAAAGGTGGCGATGAGAAAGGGTCAGAAAATGAAAGTGCTACAACTCCTCCTAAACCTAACAATCCACGGTCAAATACATCTGAGGCAGATGGGCATTGTAAATGTCTCAAGTATTACGAGTGCAATGTCGACAACACTTCCTCCGGGAGTAATAATGACACCTCTGGGGGAGGTGAGGGAGGAGGGCCGGAACTCCTTGGAGTTGTGGATGTTCGGAGGATTGAATTGAAAAATAGTGGAAACTCCTCCGCCGCGAAAGGGAACGATACCAACATTGAGTGCCCGCATTATTTTGATGTTTGCTGTCCAGTCAAGGTACGGGTACGAATAACTGAAGACATTATTAAATCGCTTTCATGATTGTTGTGGAGTATGTATGTGATTAATGGTCGCTATTTTAAGAATGCGAAATTGACCGCAGCCCCAGACGATTCTAAGACCAACAAATCCACAAAAGCGAGCCCACCTCCACAAAAAGAGACTTGGGAGCACACGACTTGCGGTCACCGCAACCTGAAAGGGGTTGGCTTTACGACGACTGGGGCGACGCAGGGAGAAGCCCAGTTTGGCGAGTTTCCTTGGACCGTGGCACTCATCCAGTTGGAGCCGAATGAGGACAAAGTGCTTGTCAACAAGTACATCGGAGGTGGTTCCTTACTCCATCCAAAAGTCGTGCTAACGGTGGCCCACAATGTTCTTGGGTAAGCCGTTGATGATAATTTTTTTAAATCGTCGTTTTGTGCGTAACATCTCGTTAACATCTTGGTTTGCAGACGAAATCGTTCCAACCTGCGAGTTCGACTTGGGGAGTGGGACACGCAAACCACTGACGAGCCTTACCCCAGTCAAGACAGAGCCGTGGCGAAGGTCATCGTTCACGACCAGTTTTTGCGGAAGCGGCTCTACAACGATGTAGCTCTTCTCATTCTAGATGATGAGGTTCGCCTTGCCCCAAACGTGGACACGATATGTTTGCCACCCCTAAACCGAAAGCTGAGATTCGAAGGGCAAATGTGCTATGCCGCTGGCTGGGGCAAAGATAGCTTTGGTAAGATAGTTGTGAAAAAATTAAATCTTTGACTTCAGGATTTGTAAGATATCTCTGCTTCTCTAGGTGCTGAAGGTCGGTACGCTGAAATCCTGAAAAGCGTCTCGGTGCCCATCGTCCCCAAGGGGGAGTGTGAGAAGATCCTAGGAAAGTCGGAGAGACTGCCGGGCTTCAGGATGCACAAATCTTTTCTCTGCGCCGGTGGATCGGAAAGTGGTCAAGATACGTGCAAAGGGGATGGAGGGGCAGCTCTTGTGTGTTCCCTTCCGAGCAAAAATGGAGAAGAGGATAAGCACTACGTCCAAGTGGGGGCGGTGAGTTGGGGCCTTGGCTGTGGGAGCAAATTGTACCCAGGGGTGTACTCTGACATCACGTACCTCACTCCTTGGATACTGAAGCAATTAGAAAAGGAGAGGATTTCCAACTCGTTTTGTAGTTTAAAGGACTAGAAAGATGTATAGTAATTTGGAAATTAACCATTAATTTGTTGTGTTGAAGGCTAAATATAAGTAAATAAGATCGTCGTCCCATGAGGTTTGTATATGATAGAGCTTATTTTTATTATTATTTTGGTTGAGATCAGTTAAATAATTAGAGACATAGAGAAATAATGAGAATAGCGTTTGCGCACAATCAGATTCACACAACTCGCTTATAAAATTTCCTGATTAGGGATTCTTCGCAGCGATCATCTCCGTCATTTGATCGCTCAACCAAGACTGACGATGACCCCCGTGGCGCAACCCTGTAGTTGGGAACTGTTCCCGGAGTTGGTGGAGGTGGAGTGCCATCTCTGCAGGAAGGAACGTTGTGAGGCCAGTCACAGATTTGCAGCTCGGGATTGTAGTACAGACCGTTCTGGCAGTCAAAGAGGCAAGGGCGACGAGCAGGGTCGCAGATATAAAATTGGGTGCATATGAATGGGTGGCCAATTGGTCCGAGGTAACCTTCTGGACAAATCCAATTTGCAGGGTCCTCCGTCGTGGTTGGAGGTGGTTCCGTTGTTGTAGTAGTAGTGGTGGGAGTCGTAGTTGTTGGAGTGGTGGTCGTTGGAGTAGTGGTTGTTGCAATAGTGGTCGTTGCAGTAGTGGTCGTCGTTGGAAGTGGCTTGCTCGTCGTTGTAATGATGACACATGGAGTCACCCCCTCATGATTGCAAACCTTGAGGTCCTGATCCCAAACCGTGCCAATTGGACACTGAATGCATTTCGCGTCTCCACTTTAATCAAGAAAAATTTTACTTTAGATTCGTCTTTTCATTTTACACAGGATGATGATGATCACACAGGCTAATGATTTGCGATACAATTGAAGGGCTTACTTTGTGCATTCGAAAAATTTGCGACAGTCATAAGGCACCGGGAAGTAGGTTGGGTAGCCTTCGTATTCAGGGCATTCTGGGGGATCCTGCAACATGAAAACAAAATCAATATAAAATACTAGCCAGCTCTTTTCGAAATGGGAAAAAATGATGTAAATTCAAAATTAATGAAATACTTACAGTCAAGTGTTCGTCAAATTCACACCTCTCGTAACGCTGGGCAAGGACGAGGGCGAAAAAGAGGGGCAAAACTGCCACGGCTGCTTTAACTGGATTCATGTTGCGTATTGAAATTATTTCAGTTTTTAAATATTTGAATTTTAATGTAACTTAAGACCACTTTGATGTTTCAATGTTGTCGTGGTTGGAAAGTTGATTTGTGGAATTTAAGACAAGAGAGAAATCGAGTTCGCAAGTAACTGTGCCTCAAGTCAAATTAGCACATGCTTTTTATACGCCGACTCAACGTAGCTGGAGATATATGCCCCCGAGTTTAAAAATATCACACCGACGTATAAAACGATGTTTATCAATATTTAGTTACCATCATCGAGTTCAAAAACGCGTCATTCAAGTTGAAGTAAAGGCAAATCTTGTCTGTGATGACGTTTGGTGAACCCCAATGATCACGTTTCGGGATTAAACGCTGATAAAATTGATGATGCGAAGGACGCGGCCTTCCACTCTGGCATCACGTTGGAGAATTTGCTGACGACTCTCGGCATGAAATGCCTGTCGATCTTTCTTTGTTGTCATACGACATCAGATTAAATACATAAATAACGTAATAATGATAAGCCATGATAACATTTGTTGGTAGCAGCGGTAGATTGCATGCGTATACTCACTGCACTTGTGTCATTCTACAGGCGTCCACTATGTGCGTGATAACCACCTAGATTTAATCACGTTGACAGATAGTTACGTAAAAGATATGTCCAGTGAAGTTATGGTCAACTGGCCCAGAATTGAGCATAAAGCCGTATGATATGGTTTCGAAGTGCGAATTCCGTGTTTGCACAAATGGTAATGGGCTACTTGACGCTTATGCGGAGAGTGATTGAAATTCGCCAATGCAGACGACGTCAGAGTTTTAACCGAAGAGGCTGCAAACACCGTTAATGGAGTATGGAAATGCAGTATAGTTGGAACAGGGTTTGATGCGTCAAAGCATTTTCTGACCAAAACCGTATCTTTATTATTCACATTCAAGAACGGGTGTCTAATTTATATCTATTGTGGTTCTCAAATAATTCTAATTACATTAGAGAATAGATAATTGCTCAATATTATATTCAAAGACAATGCATGGACCATTTTCAGTTTACGAAAAATTATTGTTGGGTCTGACTGGATTTAAGCTTCAAAACTTCAAAGATTAATGCAACAAAAGATGCGGCCTGAGCCAATACATGCAAATACAAAACATATTTAAACATATCAAGCTCAAGGGGTTCTGGGTCATCCGACTGCTTTTTCTGTCTCTCTGATTTCATCTCCAAAGTTAATCGCTGCTGCAGAATCCTGCGACTGTGTTTCTGGAAAAGAGATAGACGGCTCTTGTGAAAGAAACTCGACCACCTGTCGACAATCCCAGATTCTTCCAGTTGAGCCACCCCGTTGGTGAGCAAATTATAAAAGAAATTTCTCCTCACTGCCCAAGGTTTGCGCTCAAGGTAACCCTGAATATCCACTGGATCCTGTATGAAGCTGCCTCGTAAAAATGATCGAAGTTGTTGAGATAAAATGTCTACTCGATCTTTGTCGTCCACTACAGCAAAATTTGTAAGAGGTACTTTCACTGTTGAGTTAAAATCAGATCTAATAGTACGATCACGGACTGCTTGCTTTAACCGCAACTCGACTACGAAACCGAATGTGTCATTCTTGTAAAATTTCACGCTCGTCTTAAGTTTTTCATACTCCACAGGATAGTCAACGCCGGCCACACCACTGAAGGCGTGACCTAAAATGACCTCTGTCAGTTTGGAGTATACCTCATTCTTGTCTTTAGCCTGTCCATTGGTGAACGGGGATACAGTCCACAATTCCAAATTCGACTCCACAAGCTCTTCTAAAGAGCTTGGGGACACAGGTTCCGATGTTGCGACCAAGAATGAGACGACTTTCCCCTTGTACGCTTCGTTCACAATGACCATCATCAAAAACCAAAGGAGCCAACACCCCGACATCGTGGGAACCTTGGAGTTGAGGCGTATCACATTTAGAAACCTGTTAGGCATATCTTGATCTAAAAGGCTTCCTAAAACGAGGAGTCCAATTTCTCCCAACTCTATTCGCGATGTTGGGTTCAGTTTACAGTAAAATGTTGTCACAGCAAACAACAAGATGCAGGCAATGACTAAGTAGAGCCACACGAATTTGTCGAAGGGCCCTGCCAACGCATTTACGAACCGTGGAGCGAGCTCCTGAACAGCTATAAATTGATAAGCGAGACAACGTATTCCGTACGGAATCCATTCGATTCTATCTCTTTTCAAAATGCCGTAGTTATATGCTGCGACAAAGACCTTTCCTGAAACTTTACTGAAAGCGTAGGGACGCCGTCGGAGACCGAAGTCGTTGATTGTGTAGTTTAATTTTTTGCTGTGGGCCAGAAGGAAGCACAATTCAGCACCAATTGTTTGCTGTGTCACTGTTGGGTTGTTGCAGTCTTTTGATGATGCCTTTAGGAGCACTTGCTTGTCCCGTGAATTGAGAGTGGCGTCCTTTATAAAAGCTAAATTTAAATTGGCGTGCGCATAAATCCACAGCCTTTTCAAGTCGCCAATTTCCCATCCTGCAAAAACTTCGAAAGGCGTGAAGACACTGAATGTCTGCCCATCGGCACCGGTGCTGCAGACGAGATAAGTTTTATTAACTGCTTCAATCACAAGTACTGGTCCAACTGCGAAAGTTTCTGTTAGAGTATATCGAAAGAAGCTAATGGCCCGGTTTGTTGGCGTGGAGACAAGGAAAAATATGATGACACTTGGAGGGGCCTCTCCGTTTCTCTCTGCCTCCAGCATTTTCGCTGTGACACGCTCCCAGTATTGATGTTCCGCTGGCACTCCAGAATCTCTGTTATGTGCATGAATGAAGCAGGTGGAAAACCGACGTTTCCCATTTGGGTTGAAAGTGGGAGAGGATTCAACCATTTTGTCGAAAGAAAATGTTGCCATTTCTGATAAATAATTGATGACTGAAGTGATTGCTTGGCAGTCCAACTTGGGATGTTGCAAGTGATTCTCCGCAAACCAAAAGAATTTAAAGTGACAACTTCTGAAGCTTTTGAGCAAATGCTTCATATTTATGCTAGGGGCATCTACGTTGGACGCTGAAACCAAGGCAGGCATAATTAGAAAAAAAGAAATTATCCAAGCCATGGTTTCAATACAAGTTTTGAAGCCGGAATTGAAGACACAACGCCACTTCAACTGGTTCCCATGAAATACACAAACGATTTGGTCTTTTTACACAATTCAGACATATCTTTTACCTTTCTCCAGATTCAAATCAATTGGGTATAGTTAGGTATTCCTCTTATGAGATCCTTCAAAGGGCAATTTAAAATTTATATTTGGAAGAAGGGTTCTTTGTTTTGGTGAACCTATATTTTACATAATTCAGATAAATGAAGTTTATATAATATCCACACTCGCATGTGTTAATAAACACAATAGATTGAATAAGAAATGTTGGAAAGGTTTTTTCTGGTTCTTTCAGAAAATTGCTCGTCTGAATCATTGTTGCAAGCAGGCAAATAATTGAACTATTGTAAAAGTTTATTCTTTATTTATTCAAACGGTACAATGGAATATGGACACGCATTACAGCAGTTTGTTCAAATTCGACTAGCTTTTTCCAGTTGCCAGTGCCAGTGTAGCCAACTCTAACGATGTTGTCAGCATCAGAGTTCACTTGCAAGGAGGATGTAAATTTCAACAAAAATGGGAACAAACTCCGGTAATAGATAGAATTGGTTTAAACCAGGAATATGACCTGATTATATCGTCAACAGGATTACCAGAAGGTGAAAATTTTTGAGATCACTCTTTTCAAATAAGATTAGAAAGACTTCCCCACTTCCTTGAAGGTTAAATCCTGTTGTCACAGAATTGAGCTGGATGCAAATGAAAATCAATTTGTGGTTCCTCATTTTCCCGACAAAATCCGGTGATCCGATATCTTCAAGCCGTGGCATATTTACATATACAAACAATTATACATTTGTATTTTCATCGTTCAATTTTGCAAAACTGTTCTTTTGTTTGATGACAAAAAACTGGAACGGTTCAATGCGAATTGATCATTATGAAAGGAGTGAAGCTCCAGTATTATTCATACAGGGATATACTTTTACTGATGAGCATTATCTTTATTTTTACACTCAAGCTCAGGTGTCTCCTTGCCATTGTGGTTTTCAGTTTTATCTAATTGTTGAACCGGGGATACCGTCAAGTTGATGGTGTCAACTGTGGAATTAATAATTATTAAGTTGGGTCTGGTTGGCTTCTTGAGAACCTCGTAGAGAAATACAACAAAAGAAACAACCTCAGCCAGTACATGCAAATACAGAATATACTTAAACATATCCAGCTCAAGAGGTTCCGAATTATCCGAAGGCTCTTTCTGCTCCTTCGACTTCACCAAATTAAGTCGCTGTTTCATTATCTTGCGAATATGTGCCTG
>JAHZMW010004528.1:0-49675 GCA_027743745.1 Alloscopus bannaensis
CTAACGGTACAGAATGCTCCAGTTTGCCTGAAACCGGTTCGTAGATATTTATAATTTGTCGTATACTATTGCCGTCAAAACCACAATTTGTTCTGAGCTCAGCTTCGCTAAACAATTCTACTGTTCGTCGTGGCTTTTCTCGTTTTTCTGAAACCGGAGGTACGAATAAAGGCCAAGCCATTGTCTACAATGGTGAGTTATCAGTGTTCCATTACCTGACAAGCAACATTTGTAGAATGAACCGGTCGTGACTCACAAGTGTGGTCTTTACTTGGTAAATCCTGCCTCGGACTAAGATTAAATTTTCAAGCTTAGATTTTGGTTTAGATGATGGTGTGAATGACCATATTCAGGCTTGACACGATTTGTTCACCTTTCTCTAAATTTTGGATATCAGATTTATTTTAGATTTACGTCAGAGTGTGGGTGCGGATTAGATTAGGATATTGCTAAGCCAGAGTAAATCCGGATTAATACCGCAGTATGAATGTCCCCGCTGGTATTTTAGTTTGACATGGCGAAAAGAATAATATTGTAATTGTCCAAATCGATTGCATTTTCTGTTGTTTGGTGCGATGACCTTGAAATGTGTCTTGTATAAGTTTTTAAGGAAGAAGTATCTACACACATCAACCTGTGTTGTAATCACACTTCCCTGGTGAATAGGTACGACTTCAAATGAAGCTGGTACGTCTTTTTCAGTTCTTTTCCAAATAGTACTTTCCGTTCCATGCCGGACTCGTCACTCGCCTCCTGCCTCCAAGCACTTTGTGTTTGCTTCCTCATAGATTGCTGATTGTCGTATGTGTGCAATTTTGCTAATATTCTTACCAGAATAAATGTGCAAGGTACGTCTATATAATGCCAGTAAGGATACATATATATATGATACGAATGTCCAACAAAACTTTCATGCATTGATTATATCCACATGTGCTATTATGTTTGTAGATCTTAAACTAGGTACAATATAACCAACTGAACCGAATACCTAGTCGGAAATAATTGACGCATCATTATATATACTAACTTGCAGTACTCAAACACAAACTAAAAATTGCTTTGACTAAAAAGTCATAAATTTGCAACACGCTGCACTGCAGTGGGGATGCCACCTTTTTGTCCTGATGATAAAAATCAATTATTCAAACTTTTTCAACTTGTTATAGGCAACCAGTTACAGAGCAGGCATAATCCAACGCCTTCTCTAAAACCGTATTTAATTTTATTAGGTACGTTTTTGCAAAGTCACCACATCAATATTTTTAGCATTGATCCTTGCTTGGCATTGTATATTTCTGCCAACCTCGAATTTATTTGTAAAAACTTGCAGGCCAAGAAAAAACTCCACTTTCCCCTTTTCTCAGAAATTCCTTATCTTCTTATTATGCATGTCAGTGTCACGAGGAGTATTTGAGATTATGAGAATTTTTTCGCAAATTCATGTACGTTACATTATATAGTGAGTTAGGAGAAGCCAGCGGAGAATACGAAGCGAAAGGTGTCAGGATAACGAACATAGCTGCACGTAGTTGACGGCAGCACGATTGCAATGCCACAATCAGCCTTATATCAATGGATAATATCTTTCATTACCATCATTATCCGTAGGTGATGTCGGTGTAATGTGGTATATAGAGCGCAGCGTAAGGAAATCCAGCTTTTAGTTCTTCAGTTGATGCCAAAGGCGAAACATATTGACCAGGGGAGGTTGAGAATGACTTTCTCTTCTGGTTATGTGTGGTGCACAGAAATTGAAGTGGGTTTCCTTTCTTCAGGAAATCATAAAAACTCTGCATCAGCGAACTCTAGTTCTCCGACCCTCTTTCTGTGGAAACATAGAAAATGTTACCGGAAGCCAAAAAAAAGTTTTTCTCGGAGAGACTTTAGTCGTGTCGTGAGTGTTTTTGACACAAGTGTTGCATGCAAGGAGTGAGCGTAATGATTATTTTCTTGTTTAACTCGGCTTATACGAAAGCGGGGAGGAAGAAGAAAACACACATTTGCGTTTACCAACAAAAATTGGTTTGACTGCAGTTGACTCCTGAGAAAGTGGTGAATTGTGCAATAAATCGTGAGAGAAAATTGTCTTGTGCTTCTATACAGTGGAATAGTTTAGGAGGTGTCGCAAATTTTATACATGAAATAGGGCCCTATAGAGTAGGTTCCACATTATCCTTAGAAGATTCACCCTTTTGGAGATTAAAAATTTACGTATCGAGTTGTCATTATGCAAAATGATAACTCATGAAAGTAACTAGCATTCACGCGACGTAGTGAAGTGAAAGTTTGCTTCCTGTTCCGGCGAAGTTTGGTGAACTTTTAGTCTGAATGGTATGAGCAATATGATGACTAAAGAAACTAGCAACGGAACACACAACGAAAGACTGATGGTAATAACAGGCATAATTAGAGGACGTATAAAGTCAACGTTTTTTAAAAATAAGATTCGCCTATTGTCATTAATATAATGTTAAATTCGGATTTGTGCAGGTCTTTGTGCGGGTAAGGCCTGTTGAGAATCACATGGACATTGTGCGGGCTGTAACCGTTATGAACTCAAAGGTATACAAAGTTTCAACTCTTTTCCCTGCTTTTAAATATTCAATATTTTTGGTTAATCGCATGCATGGTTTGGTTGTTGTAATTATCTGCCTGCATTGCTACTGTGATAATTGTGACACAGTAAACACAGCAGTCGTTTTAGGTAGGTGAAAGCTGTGATCATGTGTCGATTGGGGTGAGGCTTTGATATTGATCTGGTTAACGGGAAATTTGGGTGAAAGCGATTTAGTAGCTAAATACGAGAGACTTTTGCATGCATACCATTGAAAACAGTAAACATGCGTGCGTGTATCGTGCATGCAATAGAAAATTTCCCGATATACCTGATATGCCAGGATTTGGAACACATTCCTCATCTTTCGACCAATTTGCCCTAATTCTTGCATCAACCTTGCTAACAATTCCCTTGAATATCGCGAGTTTTTTCTGCAGAAACGTGTTTGTAGGTGTCGGGAACAGTAATAATCGCAATTGTTGGGTAGCAAATCAGTTCAAGTTGACGAATTTGGAAAAAGTTCGGGAGAATTCATTTAATAAAACTGAACTTAATCGAGATGCAATCAGTTCAAGGTTCAAAACTCTGAATAAATCACAATTCTGACGTGAGCACCTAGGCATAAGTATATATGAATAAGAATACGGGACAGAATTCAGCAATTAGCCATTTAGGGAAAACAATAACTGCCAAGCTGCCATTTTGAAGCAGTGATTGTGTTAAAGTTGTCTACAAAATCATAAGCAACGGAACTCTCTCTACGGGAGAATTGAGTATATTTTCCCAGGCACCTCTTAGGTATGAACAAAAACTGCATGAACGCAAAATATGGTGTATACCTATGTAATTTATATAGATTCCCACAATAAGATTTGAACCTTTCTAAGACAATGAACAGAATGGAGTTTTCACAGCGTTGTGTTTTTACGATAAGAGTTAAATTTAAATTATTAAATAACACGTTTGTTACTGCACAAGAAGACCTCTGGGTGAAGGCACAATACATTTTATAGATTTGGAAAACGCTTGCATGAGTTATTCTAATACAATATGGCATTACAATAACATACACTAGTCGTGCATGTGACAGTGGGAAATCAGTCAAAGCTGTTGATTTTCACCCTTTACAAATATTTAAAAGAAAAGTGAAGCAAGTGGAAACATTAACATTCTCGCACAATATACTAATTATTATGCTGGACAATGTGTCTTTTTACTCGAAGTACTCCGCACAGAGCTGTACAAAAACTCATAGAATTTAATCCCCCGGTTATTTTATCGAGAAGAGAAAGTCGTATTGAAATTCTGGAATGCTGACAGGTTTTAGTTGGATAAATGCAAGTGGTAAAAGCAACCGCACAGGACGAAGCCATGTCTTCCTCCTTTGTCGCAACACTTCCAAAACGACTCACATGAATAATAATGGGAAGCTATGGTCTTCCATTATGTTCACCTAATAACATCTACTATGTCTCTACATTTTACTAGCCATGTTCTGATGATGATGATGATGACGACGACGACGATGACGGCTTCGCAGAGTCGACACACGTCTGCCTTTCATTACTTGCCATTGTGCTGTACAACTTGACAAGATAATTGCGCGTGTTTGCGCTTCCAATACAGTCTAGTATTTGTCGATATATATACATATCTCCACTCTCTTTCTCTCTGCCTTTCGTGGGCTTGCGTTTATGAATTATGAGCCGAATATGTCGTCTTTATGAATTGGTAATGAACTTGCTGACGAGGTAAGAACTCAACGTGAGGAAAGACACATGTAAGAACCATTGATTTTGACAGCGATTCTCTTTCATACATATCGACATACTCACTCAGGAATAGCAACAAAAGCGGAGTAAAAGGAGTTATTTGTGATCCTTCATTTTTAATGACTTCGCTTGAGAGCTTTAAATGCTACTATATAGAGCGTGCCCCATTCAAAATTGCACCACTATGTAAACGTCCGCTTTAACAACTTTCTCCGCAGAGTCGTCGATATTTCAATCAGAAAAACAATTAGTGCTCAAATGGCTGCAGTTTTCTGCTAATTGTTGGTCGGTGGTTAGAGTTTCAAAGAGTACAGTAAAAAAAGTGATCAAGCGTTATGAAGAATGATTATGAACAATCGCGTCAACACCATGAACAGCAACAATTAGCACAAAAAAAACTATAAAAGTGGTAGGTAGCTAGTCTTTAGGATTGTTTTATGCACGCACAGGCAATGATTCTAAATCGCTAAAATATATTAAACCTTGTTCATAAATACATCAAACACATTGCACACGGCACTGGTTCTCAGGCAAAGCCTTTTAGTCGGACAGAAGTACTAGAAAGCTATTACTTCGAAAGACCAACAATTTCCACTTAGTTTAATGTAGGAACAAGTATAATACAAATGCTTACTTACATTACATAAAATTTATAAGATATAAACATACCTTGTAAATCTATCATAATCATCAGTATACAACGGCAAATAATTTCCATACATAACACAATACCTATTAATATTAAACTAGCAGGAGTCTACCACGCTTCTTTGATAAATGATGATGGGGACAAAGAAGGTTTTGGATGGAAGCATAGAACCCTTGTGGTTGTGACCATTGTCATTTTTTACGTTTCCGCTGCAAACTCAAGTATTCATATACGTGGCTTATACGACGACGTTGTGAATTGTCATTATTTTTGTAACTTTCTCCTCATTTTTCAAGTCATGAATACACTACCAACTCAAGCCTTTTGTGTGCCCACACAAGAATGATAGTAAAACAGGAAACGTCCTTCAATTAACATTGTACGTGTTTTTTCCAGAATTTTAGTCAAGGTATCATAGGGTCCGATATTTGCATGTGATGATAATAATACGCGTTGGATGACCCGACGAGAGATTGACATGCATGAATTTTGCGAGAATCCAACAACATGAAATACACACTTGCATGGATGAATACGGAGTAACGGAGATTTTTATTGTGATCAAAAGGCAGAGTTTTTGCAAAAAAAAAAACACTATCTGAAAACCATGTTTTAATCCGTGTATATATTCGTGTGTAAATGTGTGTAGTGTGGTGGTGGTGTGAGCCATTCCACAAATGATAGCGTGCAGAAGACGGAGTATTCAATTCCATTGATTTTTGTCCTCTGTGAAGGTTACAACTCTGCGTGAAACGAACTTTCGCGAGACTCCTAATAATGTAAATATGTGCACTCCACAAGACGTTATTGTCACAAACAAACCGTAAAATTCCCAACGCTTCTGCATATATCTGTATAGCGACCGGGTTTCTTTTACTGAGGCAGGTAAAAATGATAATGTGTTTGCTTTCTCCGTGTAGACGTTGGCATTCGTGGAGCCAACTGACAAGAGTGACCTGGACGTGGCTCGAAGTCGAGGGAGTCTCAAGTCAACAACTCGACTCTCTAGTCGTACCAACCAAAACTACCTGAATGGCATGAGTGGAGGTGGTGGTGGCTACTCCTCCAAGTATCCACCTGTCGAGGGGAAACTCTACGAGTTTGATGGCGTGTTTGATGAGTCCGCACTCCAAGACGAGGTGTACGAGCAAACCGCAGCCCCTCTCGTTCGTTCTGTGTTGGAGGGTTTTTACGCAACCGTTTTCGCGTACGGTGCCACCGGCTCTGGGAAAACGCACACAATGGTCGGCACGCCCGGAAATCCTGGGGTCATGGCGAGAGCGGTTGCCGACATCTTCCAGCTTTGTGGGAACAGCAGCAGCGCCACGGAATTTGGGAGCAATCAGCCAGAAGTGTACCTGAGCTACTTGGAGATTTACAATGAGACCATTCGCGATTTATTGAAACCGACTCCGGGGGTCCACCTCGAGCTAAGGGAAGACCGGGAGCAAGTTCATGTGGCTGGGCTTTCAGAAGTGAAAGCTACTTCGGCAAATGAGGCAAGCATGCATCTGCTGAGAGGGTGACCATGATAGTAACATGCAAATATAGAGTGAAAGCGCCTTTTTGTGTGAAATGCTTGAGCAAACGTTAGTGAGAGTAGGTGATAGGGAGAATAAGGTCGATTGTGAACCTTGTAAATAAGAGCAAAGAAGTACATCTGTTTGCATATATTATCTTAATGCATGCATCCACCTGCCCGACTCACAGGTGCTGAGCCTCCTGCAAAAAGGGAACAAAGCTCGGACAATGGAGGCCACAGCTGCGAACACAACGTCGTCCCGTAGTCACGCCGTGCTGATGGTGACGGTCAGGCAAATTTCAATCAAGACTGGAGAGATCCTCGATGGGAAACTGTACTTAATTGACTTGGCCGGGAGTGAACGAGCCTCTCAAACCAAAGTACAACTACACTTTAAAAAACCAAAATAAATACATATACATATAAAACCTTCTATTAGGGTCAATAGTATGCGAGGCAGAGGTAGAGCACACCTGTACAGTCTTCAAGTGGGAAAAACCATTGGCCCATTAAAGCAAAACTGGTCTATTGCTTGTACACTGACAAAGTACATGACGTTTTCATCCCAGTTTTATGGCTTTTCAGAACTCGGGCATCCGACTACGAGAAGGGGGTCACATAAATCGATCCCTCCTGGCGCTGGGTAACTGTATCACGGCTCTCGCGTCCGGAACTGGAGAAAAGTATATTAACTACAGGGATTCCAAGCTGACAAGATTATTGAAGGTATGATATTAGCATCCATATCAAAATTAATGCGCTTCCTCTGCAAATTTTTATGATCTTACACAGCGAAACCTTGAACTACTCACATGACGAGCAATTCCATGACTGGCTAGTATTATTTATCGTGCTTTCATTTATTCGCTGCCACAAATGTGTTTTCATCATGCTTTAACTTTGCAACTGCAAACAAGCCAGTGCAAAGCAAAACTATATATATGCAGGGTGACTGAATGAAGAATCTAGCAGCTCCGCGTTATCTTTGGTCGAATTAATAAACTAGTGTTCATGCAACATTAAATGTATGTATTGAAATTTTTATCCTTCACCTTTATCCAACCTTACTAAATCCTCGTCAAATGGAGTATCTGCCTGTGCATCCCACATGCATCAGTCAGTAATCTACTTTCTCTGCTACATAGCTGCCTCTAACTTTGCTTTCAGCATTGTTACATTTTAGTTTAGATAGTTACCTGAGTCTGGTTTGTACGCAGTAGGCAACGCGAACCACGGCTGACATGAAGATGATGTAGATGCTTGCGTGTCGTCGACAATTTACTTGAGCTATGGGTTTTTTCTCTTGACATTCCAATTTTCCTGGAAGCTTGTCTGCTGTACTTTGCACTTTTCTCGCCTTGTTCTTTCCTATAATGTTCATATTCTGTGTGCCTGCGGCCGTTGTTCATTGAGACGATGAAAATTGTGTTTTTATCTATATTATCTCACAATAAAAGCGCAATGCAATGGCACAACGGTGACCAAATGCCTATTAATCCATTCTTACACGTGGATGCCGTGTTTAAAGTATACATGAAATGATTGAGAGAGACGGAATCCCACCAATACATTTGAGTTAGTATTGTGTCATGAAGAACTCAACTATTGCTGCATAGGTATTTCTGCATTCTCCCTTGAGATGTGAACAATATATAGACAATATAATATTTTATGATAGTATCAAAGCAATGCACAAGTTTGCGGCATATTAGTTTGTTGCATCAAGTAAATATTTATTGGGCCTCAGGATAGATATATCTATGTAGTATCCAGGTCACTCTGTACAGCCTAAAAACTTAAGAAAAACCAGCTCCTAGTGTGCCAATTTGAATAGGTTGAATTTTGAGTTTGGCTGATGTGAGCTCTTATTTGGTTTGTTTCAAGTGGCGTGAATAAGCTGTCGCATGACACATGGAAGTTTCCAATGAAATTAAAACTGATTTGCGTGAGCACTCCGTTTGTTTCAAAAGCTGACATGAATGAGCACGGGTTTCCTTTGTGCTTGCAACTTGTACCGATTTCTGATGTTTCTTCTGCTTTCACTTTGTCACTTTTGTTTCGTTGAAATATTAAATGTAGGCCGCCTTGGGAGGACCCTCGAAGACGGCAATGATTGCTCACGTCACTCCATCATTCCTCCAACGGGACGAGACACGAAACACGCTATTGTACGCTCAGCGAGCGAGAACGATCTCGAACAAGGTGAGGAAATTTGTGTACCCGAGCCACCACACTGAGACCTCAATGATGATCCAAGAGCTGCGCAACGAGGTCAAACGGCTCCAATCCAAGTTGCGCTCAAACAGCAAGGAATTGCTGGGCAATAATAATGATGATAGCATGTCCTCCTCCGCCTCCCCGTCGTCCTCCGCTCTCACGAACGCGACTGGAGTAATTGGGTCGTCTTACCACATGGCGACTGACTTCAAAGGGATGAAAAGGCCAGAGCGGCCAGAGATTCGCGCTTTAAAGGCTGAGATTACACGATACTTTGACGAAGAGTTCAGGTTGAGAAATGACCTCCTCAAGTTGGATGGGGCGATGTTGCAGTCCGCTTTGGACTGCGAGATCCTCAGGCTGATGGTGCTTGACTGGGAAAACCTCAAAACTGGCAATGCTTCCGATGGGGAAGGTATACTGCGCCTTACGCTTAATTTTGCTCGAACATAAAATGACCAATGAGAATACAGGAGTACGTTTTTGTCACAGGTTTCTCAGAGGAGAATGAGCTTGGTCACTCGGAAATCCAAAGCGTGATGAGCGAGTTGAAGCAAGTTCGCCAAGAGCAGGACCGTCTACTGCAAATGCGCTCGGAAACCGAGAGTAAGCTTATTTTAGCTCGAGAAAAGATCGCTCAGGTGGAGGAAGAAGCCTCTAACTATCTCCCAGAACTTCAACGAGAAGTTCTCAGCCTCCTGTGTAAGCTCCAGCAGGAACAACTCTCAAAGGTCTCGGTGGAAATTGAGGCAGAGCTAAAGAGGCGAGGAAGTTTGCTGCTCCGGTGTCTAAGACAAAAGGCTCTTGGCGAAGCAATCATTCATCGACAACGACATTTTCTCAACGGTAACTCTACTTCCTTCCTAGTTGTCAAAATCATTATAGTTTTGAGTCTAAATAACTGACATGCTTAAATCTTAGCGATTTCCGGCTCTTATTCGAAGCCAGCCAGTGGAGGCGACTCTGCTCCATCTTTGCCACCTAGCCAACGTGACCAGCTTCCGTTTCTTCCTCCGTTGGCCAATGGAAAGCAGTTGCCAGCATCAAATCTCTCTCCAAGCTCAAGTGATCGAATGTCTGCCACACCTCCAATTGACAAGAAAACCTCTGCCGTGTCCCGGAGAGAAAGTCCTCCGACCCACAACTATGGCTACAGCCACCTCAGCCCCCGTCGAAGTCGACACAGCCAACAACAGTATTTGCCTCCTTTGGGCTCCACCCCGTCTGCCATTCCCAAAACGACCAAGTACACTGACTACCGCAAAGCGAGCGAGCAGCAGCAGCGGAACCCTGGGACGACGTCCCATCACCATCGTCATCGTCGCATGAGGACGACCAAGTCGAGCAGTGAGGAGAATCTGGAAGACAGGTCAACGACAGCGAGCCCAACTCGGTATTACGATGACCGAGGGAGCGGTAACGTGTACGGAACGATGAGACCGATGCGGAAGCAAACTTCTAGTCACTCCAATTCCTCCATGAATTTACACTTTCCTGGTTCATATTAAGTAATAATAATTTCCTGGGGGTGAGATGGGATAAAATATGTACTTCGAAAAAAAATTTAAAAAATACCGTTACTTCCAGTTTTTATTCAATAAGCATTGTTCAGTGTTGATCATTGCAATCATATTTATTGTTAATAAAGTTGTGATTATTTAAAAGCGGTAAGAGCATGTGTTTTAGACTAAGTCATCCTCCAAATTGTTCAAAGCTTGCTGATCCACAGATTGCTGCGTGACTAAGCGCTTTCGCGTTTGGGGATGAGCTGAGATGGGAGTACCAGCACTAGCATCACTGGCGATGCCCGAGGATGGCAGCGTAGGGGCATGGAGATCCTGATCCTGGTCATCGGGAAACGTGAACTCCATGAGTTTCAAAGCTGTTTTGACTCGGTGATAAATTTCCTTACTCTGTAAAAAGAAACAATCCCCACATTACAGCTTATCTACCTGTACTGGTTTGATTTTAACTAGATTTGGGGGAAGAGTATGACTTTACATGCAATTTTCTGCATAACTTCAAACGTGTAGTTATGATGAAACTTGCATGTAAAGCTCTATACTCTTTATATGGAGCAAGGAAATAACGACAATAATCTTCTCACATCTTCGTCAATATTGGCCTGGTTATCAGGTTCGATCATCCGGTATACTTCGACAAGACGCTTGTGAGCCTCCGTGAACTTTTTGTGATTGAAAAGGGACACAGCGTAGTTAAGCAGTAAATTGACTGGATCTGTCGTCATTTCTTGAGCGTTGAGACGAACAGCTTGCTCATATGCATGTTGGGCATATTCAATGTCCTCCAAATGGCTAATTGCAACTGCACGAAGTTTCGAATCAACGTCAATAATGATGACATGTGGTGATATAGTAGTTAGCGATTAAAAAGCAGTAAAAGTTTGTACCAGCCAAAAGCATGAAAGTGTGACTTTGCTCCGGTTTCAAGTTGATAGATGCGGTGAGAAAGTGAAATGCAGAGGCGTATTGTTGCATATGCAGATGGAGCAGGCCCAAGTTATGAAGAATTTTCCAGTCAAAGGGTGACAGATAATAGGCTCGTTTTAAACAACTTATTGCCTGATTATGGGAAAATACAAATCAGTCGCATACTATGTCACTTAACCTTACGAATCGTTTGGATTGAAAAGAAACTATTTCTTTACTGCAACGTATTTCCGCTTTCCGAAGAAACACATGCCGACATTATTCCAGACTGAGGCTGAATCCGGCATCGTTTGCATCACAACCTTGTACTTCGAGAGTGCCTGATCGTAATCATCGTACGTCTACAACATCCAATAGCCGAGATTATCCAGTAAAAAACTAACAAATGCGAGCTCACTGAGAGTGACATTGTAAAAATGTATTAGCACGTAGTATTGCTCACCTGGAGCATTGACGCAATTGCGACTGTCGCCTTCGGACACGAAGTCTCAAAAGCTATGGCCGAGCCCAAACGCGAGAAGGCCACGTCGTCGCGACCAGCTTTCATGTACAACACGCCGAGGTTGCTCAGAACGTCAGCATTCTCCGGAAATATTCTGACGAGCACAATCATAATATTTACCATATATCTGAAGATATCTGGAGATATCTGAAGGCCTTTCGTATTCTTGATCTGATCAGTTGTGCTTATGCCGTAAGCATACCTTGCTGCCTTCTCATAAATCCCAATTGCCTCCTGTAGGCCACCCCTTGCGATCGCAATCTGCGCCATCGACTCGAACGCCTTGTGAGTGACCCGTGCCTGCAAGGAAAGATTCATGTGTTCCTTTGCCTTATCAAGGTCCAACATAAATAAAAAGCACATGCCCATGTTGTAGTGGGTCTCTGCATCCGAGTCCTCGCTCAGTACTTGTGCCTTTTGATAAGCATCTATGGCGAGTTTGTGACGTCCGAGGAGAAATCTGTTCGATTTTTTCAAAAGTGTAACATAGTCTGAGCGTTGATTTTGGTAGATCGTAATAAAGTGGCTAATATTGTTGAATTATTAATTTGTATTACAAAGAGCGTGCGATTTGTCGCACTGTATTAGCGTTTGTCGGCTCCAGCTCGTGACACACTTGCAACTTATCGAGGGACTCTTGCATCTTGCCCTCGCTCCGGTAAATCAAGGCAAGGATGTAGTTGGCATACTCGGATTGCCCGTTCAGCCGGAGGAGCTCCTCGAAAATGATTTGCTTACACGTGTTGAATTCCCTCCTAACGTAGTGGAGGTGAATGAGCCAGTTCCGGTTCGAGGGATGCTTCAACTCAACTGTGACATTTAAAACTTCGTGGCTTACAATGAAACACCATATTTGTTATTATTTTATACGGTTAACATTTTACAGTAACCGTGTCTCACCCTTTTTATGAAGCGCTTTTAGGTTGGCCGTTGTTCCTGGGATGGTCCTTCCAACAGGTCCTCCAGAGGAGGAACCTTGACTCGTGTTGTCTTCCATGATTTCTGAGAATACCTCTCCACTGTCTAATTTACGATTCCAGTATGATAATATAGAAAGAACATAATTCGGACAACACAAAACAGAAATTCATTCAGTATTGTCCCAACATACGTACTCAAAGAAAGCTTCCAGAGAAAGCGATTTGTTGTGACAAGTTTTCTCCATGCGACGCAATACATGGAGAAAGCTACGCACACTCGCTGACCAAATGTTGACAGCTCGGGGCAAAGTGAGACTCCCACCTGTGCCCGCGAGCTCATTTCATCATCTCTCACTCAGGTAAATCAACAACTCATCTCGTCTTGTGCAAAAATGATGTGAAATCTGTAGAAGCCGCAGCAAATCCTTTCCCATGTATTTTCGTGAGCATCTCTTCTTCACATAAAAAATGTACTCCGTCAAGTCCCGTTCTCGCTTTCTGCTTCAAGATTTCGAGATTGTGAAATGCTCAGCAAATTGCACTGTGTTCTGTACAGTTAGAAGAGCTCTAATATTTTTCGTGTGTCCGTCCGTGATCCTTCTGTTGTTCTCCTGATTCCGTCGTCGTGTATTGTTGATTGTGGGCAATCGTCATTTTTTATGAGTGAAATTCACCCTTTCATTCTTGAGCAAACACACAAGACATCATTTCTAAACAAGAAAAAATCTCCTCGCAGAGCTAGAAGAGTGAAGAATGTTGTGAATGAGGAGGAGTTGGAGTACATGAGCTTACATGGTTTCCTGTGGACGTATCCTACCACCAACACTACATCACCTGTCGAAGAAAGAGGAAGGCTGTCTTCTAGTATTTTGTGAGTTGGCCATTTTTGTATTTTTCAGATTTTTTTGCTGATTGTGTGCAGACTGGGGAGAAGATAGGAGGAAATAATTTCTGAATTTGGTGTCTCTTACAATTTTGCATCGATAGATTGCAGTCTCGAGATGGCAATGGAGTAAATTCAACAGAGGAGTTTGGGAAAGAATAGACAACGTTGACTTTGCAGGCTTTAAGTATGTTCAGTTCGTCTTTGAGAATAGCCCTACGGGGCTTGTCGTCTTTGTCGTTGGAGAGTGCCTTTGAAGCAGTGGCCAGTACCTCGTCGTCTTCCTCTTCGTCATCCTTTGCTCCAGCACAATCCTTGCTGCGAAGACATTCACTTCCATTCTTGTCGCAGACAGGGTCATCACCGCCAGTGGTCAGAATGTCGACGTTTACGCCTGAACAAGGAGGAGGGTCGCCTTTGAGTAGTACAAATAATGCAAGCACATCCTCGTCCTCGGTGTTTCCAGCGTATGTTCCTTCCTCCCCGAAGCGAGCGTCTGGGGACGTGTCTCCGGAAATTCATGAAGATATGAAGGACTTTTTCATTGAGATCAGGAAAGAACTGCAGGGCAGGGACCCAGAGCTGTGTAAAGTAGCAGAGTACTATTTTGACGGGCAAGGGAAAGCAATCCGGCCAATGATTGCAATCATTATGGCGAGAGCCGTCAACGCTCATCTTCAAGGCTCTTCGCAAAGTTTTCTCCTCCCACAGCAGAAGAAGCTCGCGACGAAAGCTTTGGAGCTGGTGAAGAAGTCGGATGGACTTGAGGAAACTAAGATTTTAGCTCAAAGGTACTGCGCCGAGGCTGTTCGTTATGCAAACTTTCTGAAGCCTTCGTCGTACAGAGATGACCTGGTGCTTTTAACGGAAAAGGTGGTTAACAGAACCAAATAATAATAATGAGAAACAAAGCAGGATTATTATAGAAAACTATATTATTTCTGTAAAAAAAAAGAATCTTTGCAACTTGACAATGAGATTTATTGTGCATTCTTAACTGTTTATTTAATGCAACTTGTTAGTACACACACATACATAAAGCGGCTAAATAAGAAAAATGAGTAAAGTTGAATATGTGCACTAAAAATCAAGTTATTGGTTTGTTGAGTTATTTAGCTTAAAAGTAGTAGCTGGTTTTAATAAGCTAATCCTTCTTTGTAACCTCAACCGAGTTGAGCGGAGTATTTTACTTGCATTTTTGTAAAAACAAGGAAGCTGTGGATTTTCTTCTGATAGGGTCACGCAATCAACGTACAGACAGAGTACAGACTTTCTACTTTACATATCAAATGGATAATGAAAATTTGTAATAATTGTACATGCATTAATAGAATTGTTGTAACTAGTTCCGTTAAATGCAAAAGTGAGAATATTTGTAGGCAGTAAATATTAATCGATCGCTTGGGAGTCGAGCAAATGCAAAATAATTTAATGGTAGAATCTGATTCATACAATAATGATCACTGTGAATACAATAAAATTTATTGAGTTTAAAATCAAACTGCATTTCATTTTTTCTTGATACTGTTTATAGTGCATTTAAATATATTTAGCCTTATTTAGGTACTTTGGTTTGTATAAGGTTTAATAGCACGTTCTCTACATTGCATTGTTTACAGTCACACACGTTGACTGGGCTAAATGAGCTAAAAATTAATCTGAGCAAAGGTATAAATTCTAGGATGTGGCAAGGAATGAATGACGAGACTGTATGCAAAAAAGCTCAGTTTGTAAATATAATGTCACTAACAAGTACACATAAATATACTGTGCTACCTCAACGAAAATACACCATGTACTTTACATAATGTAAACTAATTCATGATGACTATTTTTAAATCACATTCTGTTGCATTGTTTTTTATGGTTTTAGGGCCAGTATTGTAGTCCAAAGACGGTCTGCACCTTGTTGCACTGAGTGCATGCGGTGGTACGTAATTGACGCACACACGTCAACTATGTTGCCTTAAAATTAATGAACGTCGGCACTGGTAAAAGTACCAAAAGGAAGTCACGCAGGTCCAGGCTCCTCATTGTTGGATTTAAATTTAGGAAAAACTAGACCAAACTTCGACTCGATTCCAGCCATGATCGGCAATGCTAAAGCGTAGCCACCAATATGGTCTGGATGTACGGATTTGACGTGATGCAGGCCTGTAACCAGTACCGATCCTTCGGAGCCTGAAGGTCTCCTAAAATGTAAAATTGGATGGAATTATGACGAAGTGGAACAGGATTTCAATAAATGAGACGGATGGCTTACGTTCCAGCAAAGTCAATATAAAAGAGCCGTTGAAGAACTTCGTATACGAGAAGTGTCACCCCAAATTGAGAAGGGGGTTTGATGAGTCGTGTTCCTTGCCAGAAGGCTCGGAAGCCTTCCTCCCTGTAGATTTTCACTGCAGCGTCCGTAATCCCGTTGTACACAGACTGACCAGGTTTGGGTTTCGCCTACATGTAAATTTATCATTGAATAAAATATTTTCACTCTCACAGCCACGTAGCCTACTATTTTAAGAAACTATATTTCAGTCCCATTCATTTCGTTGACTAAAGTTGTATTGTCTCGCAAACCTGAAGCCTTGTTTTAATCACATCAAAGGGCATTGAAATCGGAGCTCCGGGTACGCTTGCCAGGATTCCTGCATACAACAAGGTTAGAGGGCTGTTGTAACCATCCTCATCCTGGAACCTCACTTTCAGGTGCGCATACGTGGGGAAAAAGATTGCGCAGAAGGGAACATCACGAAGGACGCACGCACCAAGACCCTTGAAAATCACGACTTTGCATTATCCACACTATTAGAAGCATCAAGCCATTTACGTTGAGCATAGGTTGGCTACTTACTCGATATAATCCAAAAAAGCCGAGTTCCTTAGCCACGTAGAAAGCTCTGACTCGCACATGGTGATGAAACTCACTCGCAACTTGAATTCTAATCTTGACTGCTTCCACCGGACTTACGAAGAGTACATTACTCGCGCCGGCACAAGCTCCAGCGAAAATCTCCGACCGAAGTGGGACTTTCCCTTTCCGATTCCTTAGCTTGTCCCGAATATAGTCATTCATCTACCAATCATAATCAGGATAACTCCATCCGTTTTTTGGTCTAATATAACACACAGAGAAGTCAATTTTTTAGTAATCGTACTGTGAGTTTAAGAGCTTTGCCAATGGCCACGCCAAAAAGCTGAGGAAGGAGTCCCCGATACAGTCCACCAAGCCCTTCGTTCCTATAAGCTCGCTTGAGACAATCCATGTTGTTCCTGTACATCGCATACTTTACCACACCCGGCCTTTGCAACTGCATTCTCGTTTTCACGAGATCCATTGGGTATACAAAAAATGCTCCGGCAGCTATCCATGCAATAAAATACGGTTCCCGTAAGGCAAACTCATAGAGGAACCTGTAAATATGAAAATATCTGCTTTTATACCTCCTGCTGCAGTACCCATCGTGAATCGGTAGGCACTCTCCAGGAACTCAATTAAAAGACTTCTCTCTTCCGGACTCACGACGGCTTTGATGTCTACAATCCGCTTGTTCACCTTCTTGTAGTACTGTTCCGGTCCCATCTTCTCCAAGTCTGAGTATATAATCGTGGGCGACTCGTTGATCATGTCGGAGAGATTGAAAAGGATGTCCACTTGCATCGGCGTGATTTGGCTCATCATGTTAGCAGCGTTGAGGAATTGGACCTTTGAGACCTCCTCCTCCCTTCGTCCATCCGATGCTTGAAGGTACACCTTCTTGGCCAACTCCATTTGGCTGAGCAGGGAGTTGAAAGCCATGAAGAAGGGGTAGGACACTTGGTCATCTCCGGTAACCTTTTTCACCACATCCTTCATGTGAGCGATGACAGGTTTCGTAAGCAAGTGAAACCGGATCGTGGTCATGATCTCGAAAAAGCTGTCCAAGTCTATGAAACCACTTCCATCCGTGTCAAATCGGCGAAACGCTTCAGAGCCATACTCTTCATGGAAGTCCTAAATATCCATTTTTTACAATAAAAGTTAATCGGTTGTTTTATGCAAAGAAGCGTATCAATACTATATAAACTCTGTTACTTACGTGTAAAAACTGGCAAAACTCAGAGTATGTCACAACGCGATCCTTCTTCTCGCCAAAGTACAAACTCGCAAAGTCCCCGTCCAAATCGAAGGGGATCTTCTGCTGGAGCGTTGTCTGGCTAATAATTTCTTTAAATTCGTCGTACGAAACGAGCCCGTTCCCGTTCGTGTCGAAAAGGCGGAAGGCAGTGTAGTAGAGTGCGTCGGGGACACACAGTAGTCCCTCGAACGCTTGGAACTCTGGGAAGGATATGAGTCCATCTTTGGACGTGTCAATGATCCCTGCCAGGAGTCGTACTGACCCTGGATGATGATCGGGAGACGAATGGAGACCAAGGAACTTGCGAATAAAATCCTCCGACCGGATGAACCACTCCCCTTCCGAGAAGACGGAGGCATACTTCTGGAAAATTATGCGGAGGTCTTCTGTATTTGCTCTTTTGAACCTCTCTTCGACTCCCCAAGGATTCTTTTCCTATTTTTTCAGTCAATATATTGTCATCTGAATTCTCATGTTTTTTGTCATAATGAATATAATGATCTTCATAATCAAACTGATCATGCATAAGAATCAAAGTAAATCAAACAAACCCAAACAATGGAAGACCAAGCCATTGACAAATGAACACAGGATGGAGATTTCTTTAATATGTATGTTGGAATAGGTTGCTTCTCTTGCTTTTTAACTCATGTAATGCCGACTTATTGTTACCTTTACGCAGTCGGAAGCATAATATAGTAATACGTGACAATGTAAGATGTTGATATGTGTGACAAGGACATTTTCCTGAGAGTAGATTTCGTGCATATTATACTGACAAACCAAGGAAGACAAGTGTGAGAACGAAGCGCAATGAACGAAGGTTTCTTAAATAGAATGAACGTGTTGTGTATTGAGCAGTCTCTGGAAGAAACTGAAGAACAAATGAGTATTCATAAGAAAAAGTAGTCAAAAGTGCGTATAATACTTGTAATTAACCGTTTGTAAAGCTAAGGATTAGAGTGAGTATGTTAGCGGCTCTTCTAATTCGTTAGCAGCTCGTCTAATTCATTAGCGGCTCATAGAATTTTAGTTGTTGAAGTAAATGCTGGGAAATTTTGGAAAAAGTTTTTTTTACGGGCTGTCCATTCTCATTGACCATTGCGTGACACAGGCATACAACGGGACACACTGCTTTCACAGGAGCTTTCACCACTGCAACACTCTGGACGAGATGGTCGGAGGGCAAAGGGTCATTCTCAAAGGGTGTTTGAGAGTTCACTCACAGAGATGCCTGCCATTTTTTCTGTGGGGACACTTGCTGCCGCTCAATTGGGGCTTGGCAAATTTCAAATGTCTCTACCAAACCTCACATTTCATACAGCCTTGCACGGAGCAGACGAGGAGGTCACCAAAAATTATCTCTGGAGTTACCTCCTCTACCTTGAGCAAAATATTTACTGCACATAACACAACGACATCGTGATCTCCTCCTTCATGGTCACCAAGAACTGGTCGTGTGGAACTTGCAGTGTACATAGATCAAGTCCCGTTGCGGATTGCACCTAATTTCCACTCTATATACACCTGTTCTTATAATAACAGCGTGTTGAGAGCAGGAGGAATCTCAGCTGAAAGACAAATATTACATTTGCTCATGGAGCGGATTTAGGCATAGTGTGTGTTTTTATACAGTTGGGCCTACTCCAGTGAGATACGTATTACAAGACTACAATAGAATCATGAGTTTCTCACATAAAGTCCACGTTATGTGCATTGCTGAAAACGTGTGGATGGAAGCTAGCTCATTTTTTAACTTGTGGCTGAGCCATGTAATCTCACACTTCTCCAAAGCAATGGGACAGGAAGTATATGAAACCGCTTGTGAATCAGTCGAAACTTGTCGAATGCGCTGCGAATATCACCAGAAAACTGTATTTCTTTTTATTTCAAGTTGAAATAGGTACAGGTATGAGGTACGTAGCTTTGGAGGTTGTACTCGGTTTCCTGACGGTAGAAAAAGGTTTTGTTTTTTGAGTAACATACAATTTTCAATGTCCGCTGGCTTGGACTTTTGCGGAGGTTGGCATGTCATACTCACACTTTTGAATGGTGGTTTGTACTTTCCTCAAGCGTCATTTACCAGTCATTGCAATTTTAATTTGAAGGCAATCAATTCTGATGGCGGTTCAACATGAAAACAACCGAGTTAGTTAAGGCAAGTATCAATCAAGTAGCCGGTAGACAATGATCAGAAGAATAAAAAAGCCAACTTGCCAAACCAGACAAGTGGTAGGATTATATTGTAGCAAAAAACCCGTTCCCACTTCAGCTCTCCCATTGATTCCTTTTATTAGTCTCCTTGATCTCGTCTAATGACGTCCTTCACAGTCTTTGCTCACGCAAATCAAAATGAATCAAGACAATCCTCTTGTAAGAATATGTAATCTTGCAATACGAATAACAATTAGATGCTTTGAGCTCTGTGTGTACAAGTGCACAAATACCTATTTAATCTCATCAAAAAAACTAGAGCACAGAAAAAGGACTCACTTTCCGTCATTCATTTCTGATGTGCATGCAACCTGGATTTCAATGGCGTATTGTGCATCGTTATATAAATGCTTAAATGCGTAATTTGGGCTGACGCGATTAAAAATTCGTGAGAAAATGTGCACAATACGTTTTTGTTGTTGAAAAGGTGATACTTATAGTGTCATCTTATCACGAAAGCTTGAGCAACTTTTAATTTTTCCTTAAATGTACATATTACGCAATAAATGAGCACACTATTTAAACTTTATCTACAAAATATATAGTAATACTTTCTTTTAAAACGTCAAACCAAAATGACTTACGACCTTTGGCGATTTGCATTAAATTCAATAAAATTTTTAGAATAAAAAATGAAAGAACCACGATCACACTGAAAAAGCAGTCAGACGACTCAATCTCCAAAACGATATGTAGCGAAAAGTAGCATTTTTGTTAATTAAAATACGTTAAATATCAAGGCACAGCAAGAGATTTTGTGATGGAAAGCGGTATCTTCACTGTTTCTTCAAAGACCTGAAAAGGAACAGGGCAATGATCCAGAATGTGATGGTCCACCCTGAGACAATCGCAATCCCGGGCCAAACTTTTGGATGACTAATGCCCAAGCCTCGACTTGTGATTGAGCGAAGAGATTCGCATGTCAGTGTCAGCGGCAGACAATAGCTGAAATAACGAAGTGCATCCGGCATGGCTTCCAGTGGCCAAATCACTCCTGGAAAAAGCACAACAGGCCAACTCCAATACATTTGTCTGAAAATGACAAGCAATAATTTTTACGACAGATGGACATCATACCGGCAAGAAGCATCATTGGCAAGTAGAAAAACATCCCGACAAACAGAGCTTCCACTTCGTCCGGACAAACGGTGCCTACAAGCAGACCTGTTGCTTGTCCACACAATCCAGTGATAATGCAGACAAAAAGAAACAAGGTTGTGGAACCACGGACATCGAGATTGAACCCAAGGATGAGGATACAAGCTCCAAAAGCTGCTTGGAAGAGGACGGTAGTTCCTTCCGTTATGAAGTAGGATATCATGATGTCAAATGTCTGAATACCTACACATCACAATATTGTATACTCATAAAAAATTTGCCTTTTCCTTTTGTCCACGCGAAACAAGGTTCTTCAAGGTTTTAGATATACCTGACACTCTAGACCTGTCTAGAGTTCCTTGCTTTCGGTCAGTGATCACAGAGACAGCACACGAAGCGAGAGTAATCAGATAGATGATCCTTAAAAATAGAATTAAATTGACATTTTATCTTTTAATTAACTGAAAGCCTGTTCCAGTAGGTGTACGCCTGTTTTTCATTTACAATATCAGTGCGCCAGGGACAATGTACTCCATGTAGCGTGACTCAGTGGATCCATAAATGCCCGAGTTGTACTAAGCAAAATTAGACCAAAAACGCCGGCTCAATACATATTTTTGTAATGGAACTGGATTCTTTATGATTGGTAAATGCTTACATTAAAGGGGAGCTCCACTTCCTTTTCGTTGCCTCCACAAACCTTAATGCTGCTCTTCAGGTACTCTTGGAACGAGTTGTAAAAGTTGTTGAGCATGAATACTCCAGCCAGGTAATCTAAAGTGTTTCACATTGCCCCAATTAACAAATCTCCTCACATTTCCCATTTTTCGTACTGACATTCTTCTTACGGGACATATCCAGCTTCAAATTGACGATGGAACCCTCCAGCGTATCATTCTCAGCGAAGAGCCCGTGGGCGGACCGGAAGGCGACATGTTGAGAGTAATTCTCCGGAAAGGAGATGTAGCCCCACATCTTCCCTAGCCTCACCTCGTCCACCGCATCGCTCTCTCGTTCGACGGGCACCAAATCAAAAAAGTCTTTCTTGTAACTCTTCAGATGGTTGAGGTACCTACAACTCAAGTCCTCGCCGCACTTGTATTCCTTCAGATCCGAACTACAACTGTTAAACCAATCTGGATTTTCATGATTAGCCACCCCGAATCTCATGTGTTGCGGGTCAGATCCCACGATGAGGGCCGTGAGTATCATTTGGACGGTGGGAAGGAAGATGATGCCCAAGACAAAAATGGGGTTCCTAAAGAAGTTCAAGTAGTTTCGAACCGTGAGAGCTTTAATCCTGCTCACTCGGAACCACAAATCATCACTAAGTGTGTCAATGAACGAGGACTTCCTCCTCTTCAAAGAGCGCCGCTTCTTTGGAGGCTCCAGCTCACCGGCGGCGATTGCCAACTTCTTAAACTTCAATCCGACCACCCCGGGCTTCACCTCCGATATCTCTGCATTCTTATGACTCCGGCTAAGGGGCAACATCTTGGTGACCCTAGAGTAGAAGGAAATTTCGGAGAGGGCTTCCGAGAGCAAGTCGTTCCCCTTCTTCTTTCCATTCTTCATATTTTTGGCACTGTCTCCGTTCTCCCCATTGGGGGACAAGTCTTTTCTGCACAGTTTGAGCACAATGTCCTCCAGGAGGTGGGTCTTGTGCTCTTCGAGGAGAAGGTCAGGAGCCTTTTCGGCGAGAAGACGACCATTTCGCATAAGACCCACTGTGTGGCTGTGGCGAGCCTCTTCGATGTAATGTGTTGTGATTATCACGGTGGTTCTTCGGGTGGTGACCAATTGGTATAGGTGATTCCATATGCTACAAAGAAATGAAGCACACACACGTGATAACTCACATAGTCACATTCATTCTTCTCTTTCAATGAGGGAATGCTTATGTAGGCAAGCACGCGTACGCTTCATTTGCATAAAGTCATTAATTCACAAAGATATTTACCTTTCACGCAACAATGGATCCAGTCCAACCGTCTGAAAAACACAACAAAGTACGCGCATTATTATTGTGTCAGACAGGGATTAATCATTGACGCATCGTGATTGACACCTCAATTTGAATGAATACAAAGTGATTGTCGACAGTGTGCTTGAAGTAGCATGCGTCAATCTTTTGTGTGACTACATATTTAAGCGGAGTAGCATGTACCGGTTCATCAAGAATCAGAAGCTGAGGGTCGTGAATGAGCGCCGCTGCAAGAGACGAGCGTCTTTGTTGGCCACCGCTGCAAGTTGTAATATTTATACATATATATCAGTCCCCATTGTTTGAGCACAGTTCATTGAGACTTAATGCGTAACATTCATCGATTCATCAACAAGGTCGCTAAATAGGATTCAATGAACTACCTGAGTGTACAAATCTTCTTGTTTCTGTTTGGCAGCTGGAGGAAATTGACAAGAAACTCTGTTTGAGTCTCAATCTCCAGTGCTGTCATTCCAAAAATACGACCAAAATACTGGAGAATCTCACTAATTGTGAGAAAAGCGTACAGGGCAATGTCCTACAATAACAAAACCAGGTTCGTATTATCTACATTTTATTCCCAGACAGACATGAAGTATATTTCATTTCATTCATGGATTTTCTTCAAGAAAAACAACATCCAGGAAAATAGTGACTTTGCATGTTATGTTATGCAAGTTCACTTTTTATTCATTCGTGCTCCTCTTCTTCAATGAAATGATGGATTGATTACAAATGTTGTGGTGTAAATAAGTCATGTAATGACTGTCTGAGCGTGTGTCATGTGCTATTTAAAAAACAATTGCTGCAGTCGTTTCCTTTTGGAAAATCATGTTCTACATGAGCTAAACACACATTAAACATACTTTATTTGCCAATTCCATTCATTTTACTTATGATTTGCATTTGCAAATGTTTTAAGAATTAAGCACTGCATGTACTTGCAAAGGGAGCTTACTTAGGTGTACATAATGCTCAAGAAAACAAGAAACTAGGATAAAGGACGACATTTGCTATCTAGGATCCGAGAAAAATCTCCCGTAGGCAAAATATATTCAAATGCGTTCCACGCGATCACTCTTTATACATTTTTATCGTACCTGTGGCATGTAACCCAGTCTTCTTCCTGGAATGCCGCTTCCTTTCGTGCCAGGCCTGGAGCCGAAAACAAAAATGTCTCCAGAGTCGAGGTCTTTGAGCCCCACGATGCAGGAGAGAATTGTGGTTTTCCCACAGCCGCTGCTTCCGAGAAGACCATATCTGAGCAAAAGACAGTCATCTATTCAATTAAAACGGCTTATTGCACAATAGCATCGAAATATATTCTTTTGTATGTAATCCTATGTTGTGCTTGTAAATAGTTTATATACTGAATGAGTTTGGTGTGTGGTAGCCGGAAAAAAGTTCAAAGTCGAAAGATCGGTCATTACAACCATATATCATACTAGTTGTGATGAACATTTGAGTTGGCGTCAACAAATCATTTTTAAGCCGGCATTAGCTCAAGATTCGCAGGAGCTCACAAAAAATGGAACTACTACGTATACTACAATATCAGCTAGCTTTTTAGATTAAAAACAAAAAAAAAACCTGCGCTTCGCAAAAACCAGCTTGTTTCTTGGAAAGTCATACAAAACTCACACTTTACGCTGAAACTGTAAAAAACACAATTCTGCTTTTTTGCAGTAAACAGTGGAAGAGTTTGGGCATCAGAGAGAAAAGCCTGTCATTAATCAGAGTATATAGAAATCTCTGGTTCATCTCTGAGCTGCCCACGCAAGAGGATCAAGTGTTTTGTAATAGGATTAACAAATAGTTCATCATGAGAAATTAGCACCTTAAAAGGCTAAGCACAACATTTTTATCAGTTGCTAGAATAGTCTTATAGTCTTTGTAGTAATGAGTACGCAACTGCCGGAGTTAATAAACCTTTCCGTGACCAACCTAATCGCCTAGAATAGGTGATAGAAATCGCCTGAGTAAATAAAATATACGCTTATTAAAACAACACGGTGAGAATTGACCTTATCACATCACTCTTTCGTCCACCAGGAATCTTTGTTACAAAAAGCTCACATTATCATTCATCGCGACATATTCTCACTTCACCCAATATGTGCACAATATGTTGCATACACAACTCAAGGTCAGGGACGCATTGATTATCAAGAAGAACTGGTAGTTATGTTTATACCCTTTCATCACCATCATCGACAAGTTTTGGTAACTTTATTGGCATCTTGAGGATTGCATTATGGGGAAGTCTGGACCATGACTTTTAAGTTTATTTGAGGAGACGAAATTATTTTTGCAAACCAGTGGTCCATAATGTACTCTATTCATAACATTTCGAAGAAAGGATGAATGATGACTTTCGGATTTTTCCTCAAAAAGACCCACTCAAATGATATGGTGAGAGAGCAGTAATTGATTCAACAATGTTTGCTCAATCCACTCCCTCTTCTTCTTTTGTATGTATCGTGCATCTTTCTTCCAAAGTTTAATTGATCACACGCTCGGTATTCCCAGCGTATCATCATACAGAGATGCAGGCATTGGCATAAATTTTAGCTTACATTGTCCCTCTCGGTACGGTCATGTCCATGTTGTCGATGATGGGCTTCCCAGCCACGTATGCCTTGCAAGCTTGCCTGATCGACACGGCAGGTGTTGTCGAGAACTGCTGCTGCGAAGTCGGAGGAATGTTGATGCTCGCAGTGGTTGACAGGTCGCCCGAAGAAGCAATGCTCATCGTCATTGGGGCACTTCGAATCGACTGCTCTTCAGCTTGCAACTCCTCCGGAGTTGGTGTTCCCGGTGTCACAATGACATTGTTGAGGACGCCGTCTTGGTCCACATCCAATGAAATGGAAACCCTTGAAATGGAAAACAGCAATTTATGCAAATTTATGCTAATTGAAGGCATTTCGCAGTTTTGTAATTGGAACCAATAATGCTTCAAAAGCTCAGTGTCTTTTAGAGTTTAGAAATACAAATTGTATAAAAACACGTCGCTGCTCGTTGCAAAGCTCGAATTCAGTCAAGTACCTGCGCTCCAGATTAGGATAAGCTGCCATCATGAATTTGACCCAGAATCACTCAAAAAAGCAGCTCTTTGTATCGCGTGCTTGTGTGTCACACAAAAGGTGACAAACACACAAAGGTCACGCACAGTCACACACTAATTCACTTTTTTCAGAACAATGCAACAAAGTAACTTCCACTCCATTAGTCTCACGAATGTCTTCGCACCTTCACTCGCGCATTCTTCCTCTCACAAAAACACTTTGGTGGCTCACTCCAAAAAAAATGCTAGTAAAAGAAATTAATTAAGTGTTTCCCATTCAAAGCGTTTGCATGAAACACGTTGCATGCAAGCTGTAACTGAAACGCGTCTAAATTCTTTGAATTGAACAAGGCACAAAATGTTTAAATACATAAAATATGCGTTTTGTGTGTGCGCCAAGAAGGGAGACCTGCACAGTGCGCAGCGTCGTTGCACAATGAGAGGAGCCCCAAAAAGGGTTGCACAACACATTCATTCTTGGTGTGCTGGTTAAAAAAAAAAATCTTTTTTCTTTCTATACATCTTCAGCACGCTGTAATAGTTGTAAAGGAGTAAAGTGATTCTGATTTTATGAAAATGTACAGGACAGATAGTATATAAATTTCGTTAGACCGCAGACGACTTCGATCGACGAGGATAGGTAAACGTATTCGTACTGCTTGCTGGTGGCGATCTTGACGATGATGATGATGACTATTATGATTGTTTTTGTTAAGAGAATAGAGAGATGCCTATATGCGCCTCAACTTTGTGCCTTGGACCACTCTTCAATAAAAAAAGCAAAGCATAAATAATTTCATTCAGCAGCTTTTGTTCACGAGAGCAGAGAGGAATAATACGAACAGTTTTTTCTTCAAATCTCTCCCAACAAAGGTTTTTCTTAATTCTCCCCTCTTTGCAAAAACTTTCTGAGCAGTGAATTACTTTAATGGGATTTTTCGTGGCTTTTTTGGGAACGGCTGTACCCGTGGATCTACGGAATCAGAAAAGTCACACAATATATTATGGCATTACTTGAGCACAGCCAATGTATTTACAGCGCTTTCAAAAGGGATGCGCATCTCATCATCGCGTTGCTCATACTTTGGGCAAACATTTTGCAACTCTTTTCATGACGTCGACAAAATCCCATTTTTCAATAACCGAGGCAGAGGGATACAGAGATTACGGCATAATATTTGTAGTATGTTTCATGGTAAAAACTGTAAATATCTTGGGGATTTTGTAGTGCGGTACATGCATATTCCCCTACAAAGATGTGTCACTCAATTTACACGCTTTTTGATGTACTGCAATACTGCTTCAGTTTACTTTGATTTTATGTAAACGGATATATAGCACCTAATGTAAAGCGCAATAAATGCGTTAAGGTAAACGTAGTCACTGGCCAGGCTGTGGACAAAAAAGTTAGCAGATTAAATGGGCAATATTTTTTAGGTGAAGAAGCAGTACACAGAGCAGGTTGCTCATTTTATGACAAAGATACCAAGTAGGTGTATAAATCGCAGTGACTGTACAAGGTACCCATCAACAAATTGAGGGAACGCACTTTAACCATGTGCATATGTCTTTACACATAAAAGGAGATGAGGTGGTGGTGATTTTTTGTGATATAAGAATAGTTGGAATCCTCAAGGGCCACAAACGTACATCATTGTGGAGCACAGAGTATCTTTTTGAATATAGGGCTTGACAATTATCTACCGCAATCTACTCGTCTTTTTCGTGCGATGCTAATCAACATAACATTACATATTGAAGGGAAATGAACTCTGTGAGTCAACAGACGATGTGTTCTGTTCTGTAAGGAGTCTAGTAATAAACTGTCAAGTTATTACTGTTTTACTATGGCTGCTGTGTGAAATGAAAATGAGCTGCAAGAACAGCACTTGCTATAATCTGTTGGCGATACATATAAACTTTGACTGAAGACTATACAAGCAATACTTGATCAATACAATGAACTTGATCTTTCAAGCCATCAATCTTGAAAATCTTGAGAAGAGCAATTCCATGTATACAGATAAGTGCCATAAAATATCTGTATAAAGTTTAGCACGTAGTTTGTTAGCATAACCGCGTCATTCAGTGAGCAAATAAATGCTGCAGACGACAGGTAGAAATTTCCAGTCTTTTTATCCAGTTTGTCTCCAGCAGAATATATGACACTTTTTATTCAATATATAGATTCACTATTCGCTAGACAATTGATTAACAGCATCTAGTGCTGAGGAATGGCTATCAAATCCATACATTGCTTGAATACTCCACCAATAATTACTGCCCTTAATAACAACAAAAATATTTTTTGGACAATTATAATGAATATAAACATTTTCATGGTCATTTTACTCTGCTAATCTTTTTCATCGTACTGCCGTCTGGTTTGTTATGTTAAAAATTATTTTTCCATTTGGCTGATAAACGATGAAATAATGGAATAGTTTGATTTACTATCTCGCTCATCCTACTGCCAGTGAGTAAGGAAATCAGCTATATATAAAGACCTTTATCATTTGTAAATGTAAAAGGCAACTCCTCTTCGATGTTCCCTTTGCACAAATTAGGACGGTATATAGTATATATAGAGCATTTATAATTTATACCTGATTTTTTGCACCCTTTTGGCTTTGCTGGTCCAGAGGGATAGAATGCTGTGTAAGATCTCTGAAGATCGACTTATTTTTTCAGGTTTTTCGAGTAGAGCAAGTTTTTTCTGGAAGATAGTAAAGTCGTGTACGTTTGAGAACCTGGAATTTTCACATGATTGCTGTGTTCGACGTAAACGAAGGAATTGAAAGGTTGTATAATATGTATCCGTATATGCACCATAAATAGATGCTTGTACGTCTGTACGCAAGCTTTTACCAAGTAGAACGTACGGGCAAGTAACAAAGTACTATGGTTGACAATAACTTTAGAGTACTTTTCAATATATTTTGATTGGGCAAAAGACAACGCATCTCCGTCAGCAAATATGCGAAGAAAAAAACTTTCAAGACAAAAATCCAAGTTTAATGCATGTAAACTCCCAGCCAACACCGAATCGTTCTATCTATAGACGGGGAATTATCCATCCATTTCAATTACCGTCGGTGGCAGCTACTTTCTGTAAAAAAAATCTGACGAAAAATTTTCAAACTTTCTCAGTAAGTTTATATTATGTGTAGGTATATTTTGCTTTATTTTAAGCACGTACACCAAATAAAACCTTAAAAAATTATCGTCTCTTCTCGCAACACACTGCACACTTATTGGCTCGCACAATTACACGTTTACATAATGTTGTAGCTAATTTGATATCCTGAGGCTCTACCTACAACTACACAATATTGGTACATATTATTGTATTGTAATGGTGTAAAAAGAGGGGGATTTGAACGTTGAAGAATAAAAATAGCTACAGAATTATTACTGTGTAACATCTAACAATATACAACGACAAATTCAAAAATCTATTTTTCGTTTATACTGAATCATACACAACAAAAAAACAATTATCGCACAATTACTTAGATGTTGATCATCCACGCTTTACACATACGCGTTGTAAAAAAAACTACCACAGCTCCCCTTCTTTCTCTTTCGCAGGAACTTCAATGATTCTCGGCTTATCAATTATACGCGCTGTGCGCTCTCCTTTGTCAACCATTCCAATGATCCAAGCTTGATAGCCTTCCTGTTTGTCAATTTCTTTCAAATACGCAGCAGCTTGCTCTCTCGGCAGGCAAATCAAAAGACCCCCTGAAACGAGCAATTATGCCATTCACACTCCATTCTCAAATTCGAAATTTATGTCAATCCTCATGAAAGAATTAAACATACCTGAAATCTCTGGGCTATATCCTTGCGTAAGTCTCCATTGATTTTGCATGACTCGACTAACCGCAGCAAGTTTGGCAATGACAGGTAAATTGTGGATTACAAAAGCTACGTTGCCTTTCTGTCTCTTTGCAAGATCTTGTGCACTGCCCAAAAGCCCGTACCGCCCAAGACTGGTTGCTCCGTGAGCGTTGTATTTATGCATTAGCATAGCAGCTGAACACAAATTGAACCGAATAAACTCATGTCAGAAAACCAACATCCGTTTCGCCTTCTTTTATACTACTGTCAAACTATGGAGCACAGGAACTAACCTGTCTTATTCAGTCTCATCATAGAATCCACTGCACGGTTGTAAGCTTTCTTAGCATCATCCTCCGGAATGATAGATTTGAGCCGGTTCCATTTCTCCGGGTCGTGCAGCCATTGATACAATGTAATTGCAATTGCTGTCCCTAACGGCTTAGTTAGCACTAGAACATCGCCCTGCACTGCGTTTCCGGGACTAAACCAACCAATCAATACATCAATTTCACCACCAGTAACAAAACATTAGTAACAGGATCTAGTATAAAGTAAAACAAATATTTCATGATTCAGATACTTACTCTACAACTCCTGACATGGAGCAAAACGCTGTAGCGACGCCTCCAATTGATAACCAAGGGTTCAAGTTTAGATCTCCCCCTTTCACAGTCGTACCAGCATCCACGGCTGCGTCCTAAAAATAAACGTTCCAAACCATGCATTACAAACACCATGCTTCAAAACATGTGAAATGAGACTATGAAACTTAACACGTTGTCCTCTTGAAAGAGATGTGGATGGCACTCACTGCAGTACGCAGAGGCCGTTAATTTTGTATACTATGGTAGGATATGAACGAAAGGAAAACAAGTCAAGCTCACGCTTCGTTTCGAACACGCAATTGCTTCACAATTGGAAACAATGGTATCATACCTGAAATCCCCGGAAAATGAACGGAACTACAACATCCCGTTCCTTCTCAGAGAGAGATGACGCAATGTTCATTAGAATGAGAATTGAATCTATCCCAGTTATTCCTAGACTGTATAAGTTTCCCAGTAAGTCGGCGCACGAAATCTTTCCCTGAATATACGGATCATCTACAGACGCGTAGAAAGTCTCGGTTGCCTGAACTAGCCAAAATATCAGATCATCACATCGTACTTCCGTAACGGTGGCATTGACACCTGAAACACATTGTTACAAGGCCGATTCGTCGAATTACAGGCGTAATTGTAAAGTTGTGAGTCAGGCACTATTCCATTCGCAAGCATTTATGTACAATCTTACCAACGGGGGATTCCGTGCAAGGATTGTTGGGATCCATTGAGGTTGGGATGTACCTTTGAAGCCCTTGTGTTAGTTTGTCCACACTTTCCCTTGGGAGTTTCCATGTATTGGTCTTAAGGAAATCGGAATACTTTGTCAACCGAAAATTAGCATCCAGCTCATGGGCCGATGGGTCAAAGGGTCGAATCACAGTGTCAGTCGTTTCCGACGGATCTGTCACCCCTTTCAGCTCAAGCAGTGTTGACTGCTCAGTAACCGACACTAAGGTCGGATTATTCATGTTAGCCTGTTGGACACCGTTGTTGGCCATCTATGCATAAACACAACGAATAAAAAATAACGCACATCGTCCTGTCAAGAATAAGCTAAACTGCACCATCAGCTAAAACTTGCCTTGTCATCGAGTCAATATTCAAAATCAATCCAGGCTAATGACTTATCGCTGTAACCTTCCGGCTTCTTGCTAAAATCAGACGAGTCCACCGTTCCAACCAATAATTCAATTACGTTTACAAATCAACGCGACGGCCACCGTGCTTGGTTTGGCGAACATCCACCACAACGTGGTTTGGTTGTTTGACTTCACTGAAAAATAAAAAAACAATCACACATTTTCTAATGTCAACAATTCACAAAGTACTGCAGTCAGTATGTTACTAATAAGAGAGTTTGAGAAAGTCTTTGCGACAACTGTAAATCATCACCTGTGTACTCAGAAAAGCTGCGCTTGGCGTGAATGAGTTATCAGAGCGACTTTTCCAGTGATTTTGAAACAAAGGACCTTTTGATGACCTTACCCAATGTGTGGAAAAAGAATGAGTTAGACGAAGAGAGCAGAAATTAGTTCTCGAAAAGACAGTTGGCGCGTCAGGAAGCCAAGCTAAAGCAGCATCAGAAAAAGGTGGAGCAGCATTTTGTAGTACAGCAATGCTTCACAGCAATCCGACTGAAAAGTGTGGACGGACAGCGGACAGAGATGCATTTAGCGTGCATTGTGCAACAATGGATACTGTCCGTGTATTCAGAGTTGAAGGATGTGGGGCGACATCAAACAACTAGCAGACCCGACCCGACATGAGCCTGGAGTCAAACAACTTCTCAATTTCACTGTTTGTCTTCTTGGGATTTCCCTTTTTCTGGGACAGTTAGCTCCAATTCCAACGGAGGAGTTAAAATAATTAGTCCTTGTTGCATGCTGGTAAACTCGGTCCTCATTTTTCCTGCGACCAACACGCAGCGATGTTATAAAAGCATTGACAAACTTAATGTCTAGCACGAGTTGAAGTATGGTTATCAGGGACCGCGGAAGCGGGGTGGGGGTACGATATCCCCCCACGTCGGACTAAACGCCGTATAACAAAGCATTGCTATTGTCTGTTTTGCATTGATATCCCCCCTTCCACGTCCGCCGACGTTCCGCGGCGCCTGATGGTTATTGCCGTATTGAGAACTGTGGGATACCAGACAGAGAGATAAATAAGTTAGAACAATTTAAATATACTACAATCTGTCAAAATTATGTATGTATTGAGAATATGAAACCACCCACACCCTCGTCTATGGAAGATGTAAGCTCGAGAATAATGCGATGTATAGATAGATAAACATGAGTGCATTTTGCATGTGTGTAATAATACTGACTCACTACAACACGGAAAATCATGAGCCACATAAAAAGTTTCAAACTCAGGGATAACTCGTTTAACACGATTCTAATCCGGAAAATGTATATTGTATATGGTAATACAGACTAACATGCTCATCATTTTATTGTAAAGATGATCTGATGATCAGAGGTGGTAAGCGCCCATGTCTGGTAGTTTGAGTCGTCGATGAGCTATGATGCTGGTATTATACCACCAGAACTTCTCTCACCACACACACCAGATATATTTACCAGTGTAGTATGTGGGTATGTATGTATTATGTATGCTTGCGGAGTGGAATAGGGGACAGGCAGAACCTAGTGCAAAAGAGTATGGATATGGATAATGCGGTTCACCTCAGTTCAAATGAATTTTTCCATTTCCACGGATGTAAACCACAACTTGGCTTTTGCCATGTAGATGTTATGACTCACATTTTATACGCAATGGATTGCAAATATTGAAATGAAATTAAATTAAAGGTATTTTGTGACTTAATTTGTATCACAAATTGAGTTGATCAATATCCATTTTGCACCACCAACATCTATATTGAAAGTTTCTAATTTCGCAATGTACTCGTGCAGTGCAAGAAGTGCATGCATAGATGCACCTGAGAAATTGAGACCTGTAACGAAATCAAACTACATAAACAAAACACTCTTTCTTTCAGCGTGTTCGGTTTATGTGGTAAAACAGTGGAAGTACATCGAAACAGAGCCGAACCTTCGCTTTTGCATGAAAAAGACAAACTCAATGCAACGAGAGTCCAAGACAATGAACACGTCTTCACTGTCACGCTCTATATTTACGCAATCATTATCATTCAGTATTGAATGGTGTTTGAGTCAAAACACTACGTTCAGGAATTGTTTAGACATGACATTAAACACTATTAAACAATGAACTATGAACTTGCTTTGGGCTTTTCTCTATGTTCTATGTATGTAGAAAAACACGTCATTACTAAATTCAGTACTAAACTCTTACTAACTGCTGCGTGTATTTCTAGCATCAACAAAACAAACGTCTTATCAGCTCAATGGTCTCGTGCAATTGCTACCACAAAAACCTTTGAAATCGAGCCTATAAATATAAGTTGCAACATGCACTACAGCGATTTGATTTGTTGAACTGTAAGTATTCTCGTGTAAGCTCTTAAACTCGCTTAGAGAGAGTAGCAGTGTACCATTAAATCATTCCTCAAAATGGCAAGGCTAGCAGTTATATTTCCTGTACTGTGCGTAATGTTCGGTTTAAGTTTGTTCATCGGTTCGGTAAAGGCCGCTCCGGGGGTACCTATTCCAGGGTAAATACGTCACACTTCGATTTCCATGCCCATTTGTTCAGTTAATGTATCATGTATTATTAGTAACATTTTTGTAAAAAAATAGACTGGAAAGTGGACCTACTCCATTTCAAATGCTGTTTGCGACAGGATTCTCTGGCAGTTACAACACTTTTGGATCGGGGTAAGAAATCAAAACTAGCCTTGAACCGTTTTGGTAGAAATTTTTACGTCAACGTTGCATATACATGTGTACTTAGGACTACCGCCGGGGCTATTGGAAACTATGGTCGTTTTGTCAGCGGAGGAGCTAGCTCACCTCCACACAGTTATCACTGATTGGACAGCCAAACGGCAACATGGTGTCGTATTTTATTGGTTCTCAAACTGGTTTTTATAAGTATTTAACTCTTATATTTTTCTACAACTGAAAAACGTAAGCAAACCGGGTTTAATAATCTCGACTCAGACCAGCGGGTAATTTATTTCATTTTCTAAAGAGAAGTGATCAGCCGATCTACGTAGTAGGGAAGTATATCTGCATCAAATTTTCGTAAATCCGTTTATCTACTGGCAAAAACACTGTAAAGATGACTCGCTCAACCTGCAAATTCGGGGAAAATATATTACATTGTGATACATAATATGCATTCGGAACACGATTTCAGTTTATGAAAGAAACTAATAGGTGCAACATTGTTGTCAATCCATTATTAAAATGCATGGTTTCTTACCTTGTCACCATTTTCTTCTAAAAACCTTCTCACTGTTGAAAGAGCAATATCTGCGGCTTTGTCGTTGGGATAACCTATTTTAGTGGAAGAAAAAAAAGTTTTTGTTAAAATTTCATTCAACTAATCAAATCAAATGTGTTATTAATTGTATCGTAATAATGACATTTCCACTGACCATAAATTCCTGTTCCAATACAGGGGAATGCCTAGAATGGAACCAAGATTTGACATAATTAGCATTTTTAGTTAAAGTAAAAATGCATCCAGAAACGACTCTCGGAGATTTTATCGACTATAAACTTACAATACTTTGTAATCCATTCTCAAGCATCAATTGTAGCGTGTTCTCGTAACAACTGCCAAGAATCTTTGGGTTTTCTTCCTGTGGACCGACGGTGTGAACCACATCTGCGCATCCCAAAAACATAAGCTTTACTGTAGTCATACTGTGAAACTGTATAACAAGTACTTCGCAATAATCGCAATTTGTGTAACGAATGTTACTTAACGATTATCACTTGACCTTACAGGTGTTATACATTAACACACGTTTCATTATATTAGTAATTTCTAACATGTCTGAGCACTATTGTTTAAACGAAGTAAAAGTAAACCGCAAAGTAATCATTGCGCTCCGCCTTTATTTTCGGGTATCCGGATTATTTCCGCATCGAATACTGACCCTCTGCCATATGTATGTTCTTCACGCAGTTTTGCACCTGGGATTTCCAGGCTGGGAAGGAGCAGTTTATAGAACGACACTATAACGGGAGGAGTATTCGATCCGGATACCTTAATCCTACCCTGCGCTTACTTACATTTAGAAGGTAATTTATATCCTCCAGTAATTTTAGCTTCTCCTTCTGGACACCCCCGTAACACACGACATTCGTTCAATAAATCACCTCCTGCTGCACGATGAATAGCTCCATCCACTGAAAATATCAAACCATGTTTTTTTTAAAACTTAACGCACACAAACAGTTTCACAATATATGTATGTACATTGTACATGTTATCATACCTCCTCCACCTCCAAGCAGTTTACTATTCGCTGCATTCACGATAGCATCAATTTCTAGAATGGTAATGTCACCTCGCCACAAGCTCACTTTTGCATTGAGGCTTTCGTCAACGGCTGCTTTCTTCTGAATCTCTACACACAGAAAAAAAGAATACTATTCCAATTCTCATATTCCTGCTCTCACAGTATCTTTCCTAAAGATGAATACTTTGAAACATGAATACTTTCTCTAAGTATTTAGATGTACCTGAAACTTTAATCTTTTGGTTCACAAAATACTCCTTCCAGGTGGGGATAGCTTTTAGATTCACGAATTCCTCCCCACACTTATATCCTGCCCTTTTCTGATCTGGGTCCATATTCAGGTACTCATCTAAATTAACAAGCAAAAAACCTTGGCATTCCCAGCTAGTACATTACATCAATAAAAAAAAGTAAACCTAACTAAACATTAAACGTATGGCTCTCTGCGCACTTGTCATGTGAGAATATCAGTTAATCAAGATCAAAAAGTGGATTGATGAATCGTTACCTTTTCGAGTCTGTACGGCTTCTGGCAACTTGTTCATCCCTGTCGCTGCCATGATCCACGCCCGAGGTTGATGGAAGGGAGAGTATTTATTGGTCCTAATTATAGTGGCCTGTGAAACATAGTAGTCCATGAATCAAAATCAATCTAGTTTCTTCCTAATCTTCCCCCAACTTTTCTACATCAGCAGCCAAAACGACTACTATCCAATGATATCCTAAATCGTGGAGAATTCAATCAAGTACTTATGTCGTATGTCATAATATTACATACGACATATTTACATACAGTATTATTGTAAATACGTGGTTGACTGACAGTGTGGCATTTCACTCTTATGACAGCTCTGGCACTGCCAGGCTGGCAGACTAATTAATGGTACACAGGACATAATAGTAGCTTTCGAAATCATTCGTACGTGATCAGTTGTCGTTCTTGTCAGTAGGTTTTCGGAGTGACGAACATGCCACGAGTGAACATTTCGACAGCAATTTGTCAATCTGGACAGATTACGACAAACAGCGTGACAGGCAGATGATTGCATTTGAAACTTACTTTCCAACTTTACATTCACGACGATGACAATTGGCAAGTCAAACCGTGAACTGCTGACGGACACCGAATTTCACTAAATTTCTGAGACTTGAAGGTCTTCTCTGGGTATGCCGGTTGCTCTTCAATTCGGCAGTGAATCCCTTCAGATAACGAATGACACAGGTTACAAGTTGCTGACAGTAAAAAACTCACCCAACACAAGCACAGCATAAACTGTCAGATATTTTATTTAACTTCAAATTTTTAAGTTTTGTGTTTGTCCAAACTGAAAAAAAAAAACGTTTCACAACTTTTGTTGTCTCCGACTTGTAAGTAAACATTGACTTTTTGCGATAGACCTCCGCAAAGAGGAAAGGTGAAACGTGTGCGTAGAAGAGGGTGCATGCATGAACAACTCGATCCCGGCACATGCTCTGCAGAGAGGAATTTAACATGGGCAGGTAGCGCCCTTCCTTGTTGCCCTATCCTCGCCATGTAAAAGTCGAAAAGTAACGCGGAAACTTTTTTTAACCGTTGCTGGACTTCTTGAAGAAGATGACAGAAAAGACTCTGCTGCATCCGCATCTGCTGCATTGCATGACAAATACATCAACATCGTCGTCCGTGAAAAACATTAACGAACACTCGAAAGTCCTCTCTTCACATCGACAACGAAAACAATAATTGTGAGGCTCTTGGTGTTTTAGAATAATTGTAAAAAATTAATTGGGTTTTACGTGAGCACAGGCGGGCTGGAATTGAGAGCAATTAGGAAAATAGAAGTGGATAATTTTCTTTCGGGAGGTCAGTTTTTTAAAGATCTAAAGAAGGATTCCCATTCAAACATAATCAACATTACTCTGCTCGGCTGACTTGAGATCAATACGATTGTTGAAGTTGAGTTTTATGTCATCAGTGTGAATTTGGAGAGTTGACGACAATGGAAGGAGTGGAAAATGAGGAAAACAGTATCGACCAGTTTGCGATTGTAAGTCAAAATCTTAATAGCAACTGCATCACTTCTATGTAGATACGTGTGTGATTCACTCACTGATAATGCACTACAAGTAAATACAATAAAGCTTCTATAATTAATGTGTTTACTATAATACAGCTTCAACTACTTACTATTGTTGGCAATTATGCATGACTGAGGAATGCATTTAGGTTATACGTAGAATATGGAGGCGGTACAGCAAGCATGCATCATGCCGCTTAAAATACTAACTTTAATATGTACTTTATTTCCTGTTTTTGCAATAATATTACTGCTTGATACTGTCGAAGTGTTAATATTCATGTTTATGAATGAGATGGGTGCATACATTCTGTAAGCCTATTGTGTTTTGCCACTTTCGTATTTTTCTAGGACCTGCTTCGTCGAGCTAAACTCAGGAACCAGGTGATCACTGGCAAGCAGGTAAACTTTGACCCTCAGAAGGAGGAAAGGATCGAAAAGATAATGGAGAAACTGGAAAAGAAGACCTCAAGCAGTTCTGTGAAATCGCCGGAGAAATCTACACCGGCTATGTCTTCGTCACCTTCAAAGACAGCCGTCAGACCGATTTTGAAAACCATACTTATTAATGAGGATGATGACGAGGAGGATGTTTCTGAGACTTCGGATAGAATGAAGTCAGCGTTGGAGTCGTCAACTCAATCGACAAAGAAGACAGTAACGACTTGTGACAAGCTGACGGGAGACACGATTGTGGAGGCGAAGACTTTTATTGCGTCCGACGACTCCGATGATGGTATGGAGGAAGACGAGGAAGAGGGAGTTGAAGAAGCTGGGTTTGAAGAGCTCCCTGAAGACGATGAGGTGCCGACGACGGGCTCAAAAGTGGCAACCACACCCCAACTCTCCAAGACTTTGAAGAAGTTTGCTGAATTTCACTCGACGGAGGAAGCAAACTCCCCCATTCATAATCACACACCGTTGGAAGCGCTCCACTATGGAAATGGAACTGAGCAAACTGCAACCGGGCATCATAAGTCAGCTTCGAAGGGAGCACGTACCACAAGGCTGAGTGCGTTGGCGAAGACGATTAATGAGTGGGAGGATGACACGACTCACCATTCCATTCCGGGGTCGAGGTTTCACGAACCTGTCAACAACACTCGTGCTTCGCTTGCTGGGAAAGCTAGATATACTTCCACCGCAGCTTGTTCCTCTCCTTCTGCTTCATCTCCTCTGAACATTGGTTCCAAGAACGGAAAAACTGGGGTGAGGAGGGCTATTTTTAAAGCTTCATGTAATCATAACTCGCTAGTAAATGTTACTGGGACTGAGGTGGTGGTGGGGACTTCTCAAAGGGCAGGACTAGGTAACGGGCATGGTGAAGGGCAGCTTTCCACAAATTCCACTAGACTAGGTTTTGAGCATACAGTACTCACTAAAATGCACTCTGCAAACAATAAACTAGAAATGCCTACTGAGCCGAATTCATCAGCACCTCCAGAAAATTGGGATGAAGCCCTACTAAAGTCGTTGGTAACTTGTGCAGAATAACTCAGCAAGGCAAGTAAACTTACCCGTGAATAAGTTAATTTTCATATTTTTGGTGGGTTTTCCAGGAGTTGCAAGGCTTCAGTCGCTTGCACGGCAGTCCTCTCAAGCAGATTCGTGAGAAGACTCAGGTCAACGAATCCAGCAGTGATGAAGAGGACAGATCAAGTTATATGCAACAGCAATTGACGTCACCGAAAAAAACTTATTTTGGGGGTAGCCCAGCCAAAGGAACTCCAACAAAGAAGCCAAGCACTTCTCCTCACTCGAGGCAATCAGCATCTCCGGTGAAAAGTCCGATGAAAGCTTCCTCTGTTTCAACTACAGCAGACATTCCATCTGCACTTCGAAGTCCAGTGAAACCCGCGTCTCCTGCTGTGAGTCCTCACAAATATTTGTCACCTGTTCGACCCACTGCTGATCGCCGGTCTACGTCGCCCACGAAAAGTCCACGGAAGAATAAGTGCGCCACAGGATCTCCGTTTAAACACGGAAGCACTACTGCATCCACTAGTAATGAATCGAGTCCGGCACCAAAAGCAGTGAGTGCGATTCGAATGAAGTTTGAAGGGAAAATGGCAGCTTTGGGAGGGAGTGGAGGACCTCCAAAGCCAGCTCGAAGTCGCGTGGCTCCGTACTCCACACCTGGCAATAAACCAATAGTGTTACACCCTTCTCCAGGGAAAAAGAAGTTTCATTTTGGAGACAACGAAAGGGATCCTTCATCCTTGTCAGTTTCTGAGCGTGCAAAGCTTTTTGAAAGCAGCAACTTTTGTCTAGCTCGTCAACGCACGCCTGTGACAGTAGTTGCAACTCAACCGAAACTTGCTGCCATTCCATTTGCATCATCGCCCAGTATTTCAGAGCAACCGGTGAAACCACAGGACATTGATATTTCTTCCGTTCTTCCAATCGAACCGAGAAAGCAACCGGTTTTAACTCCACCTTCATCAACTGCAGCAGTGTCCCCTTATCCTCGCCCACCACCACCTCCGCCTCCTATGCCAACTACAAGCACTCCCACAAATGTGGGCGCGAAGCGGAGATCTAGTTCACCACCAAGGCAATTTTCTGCCGAGAATCACTCTGTGAAGCGTATCAAGGTGAATGCTCTGAAGCCAGGTAAAATGTATCCCTCCTTGACGGACATTGAAACTGAGACGGAAACGGAGGTAGAGGGTCACTGCTCTGAAGTTGAGTCTATGGAAGACTCTATCGAAAGTCAACAAAGTTTGGGAGCTGAAATTGAGACGATTGCAAAAGCCTTCAGCCCCATTCGACCAGAGTATTCTGCTGGAAAACAACATGCGCGTTATAGGCCTTCTGAAGACGTAAGATTTATACAATTTAATGCCGAATGCTGTGAATTTTAATTGGGACGTGGTTAATAATTCCTGCTATTGTTTTATGATAAAATACAGTTCAGTGCTACGTTCGCTTGTGCGGAAGTTGATGCTCTGATTGACGAAGCACTTGAGGGTCAGTTGGATGGAATCACAATGGACGGGACTACCATGATGGAGGTAATTACGCTCATCTGTGTTTGTAGGGTTTTTTCTATTGATTGCTGGTTTGTCGCTTGTTGTGAAGCTACTATTATGCTTGATGCACAAGTAAATAACACTCTGACACACTTGTGAGTGAATTTCTAGTATTCTAGTATTGTGGTGATTTTTTATTTCCTCTAATTGTTAAGCTCGAGCACATGTTTCATACATGCTTAATTTATGCTTGTTTATATGACTCTTTCTGCCTTATTTTTCTTGTAAAGACGGAGATTGGAGACTTGCCTTTGAAACGTAATTTTTCAAGCTCTGCTTCTCTGGAGCACACTGTAGTTCAAGCTGATGGCGTTGTTGAGCAAGACGTAGATATCTTGTCTCGATCATCGTCACTGAATCAAACTGCGCCAGAAGAAACCTCGTATTCTGAAGCTGACACCACAGCATCTTCGTCCTTTGCCTCGTCACCTGTTGTATTTCCTAGTGCACTTTCTGCTGGTAGAGAGCTAGAGTCACAAAACTCTACTCGTCCTGAAGCTGTTCCGCCACAGGTATTTGTTTGCTATTTAGAGTTGTTGCTTTACTTTTTGCCACTTTTTTTTGCCTAGTGCGGTATTTTGCTGAAAATAGGGTAGATTTTTCAATTTACATATATATTTTGTACAGAATAAGCAATACTACGAAGCAGAAGCCAAGACTCCAACAGCCAGTACTAATGAGGAAGAACCGTTTGTTCCACGACAGTTAATGCACACGGTGAGCTTTTACAGGAAGCAGCAGAAGCAGCAAAAGGTTTGTGTTTTAAATGCATGTAAACATTTAGGTGTAATTGATTTCAAAATCACTGTTTACAGTTATATTATATGTATTTCTGAAGTTGAGGCATTATAATATGTACCATAATATTAATATACTTGCTGTCTAGAAACTTGACATATGCTCTGAATTAAATGAGATTTGCGAGCAGAATGAGACGAGTGATGAGTCTTTGGAAGAGACTCATGGTCAGCCCAGCATCACCGAAGTAATTCGTAAATTAGAAGATGAAGTACGTAAAGCTATATTACGTGTCATTTTCGTATTTACTAAGCGATTAATTAGTAGTAACTCTGACATTGAATTTTATTTTTTCACATTTTTATTTGTAGGTGGAAGCCCACAACTCAGCAATTGCTCAGGCTAGCAAAGCGCTTAATCTTTGCAAAAGCCTTTTGGGCTTTTCGGACTCTACTGAAAACATTGAATGTGAACGGATTTTACTAATTGAAAGTAAGATACAATTGCACGCAATACGAAATCTCAACGTTTTTTAACTACATCTAGTGTCTCTTATAATACTAAATGACTCATTCTTTGTCTTTTTAGCACAAAAGAGGTTGGCGTTGTTAAACTCAATTCATCGACTGAAAACAGAAGGAGCTTTAAGTAAGCAACTACCGACCGTTTTCTCGCCGAGTAAGCAAGAGGTTACTCCAAGCAGCAAAGGAAGCATGAGAATTTCTGACATTTTCGTTACCCTTCGTCGAGACTATTTCAACGCCCAACGGGCCGAGTGCCAATATCACTTTATTTGTCTGGTGAAAAACAAGCACAGCATCGACCATACCCCTCTCCTCACGTTTGACAGTCAGAAGCAGGGGTCCAAACTCAAGTTCACAAACGAATTCCACATGGATGACTTGTCTCCAGACTTTCAAGTTGTTTTGGAGTTTTACTACTTGGAAACAGCGAAGGAGTACTTACCCCATGAAGCCAAATACCGGATAAACGCGAAAAAGGACTCCAAACAGGCGACTTTGTTGTCGCCACTGCTCACACCTTCGAAGAAAGGCGGGAAAGGAGGCGATCCAGCCTCGAAGTTACATGCACGCCCCCAGATGTTTAGTCCGGCAGGGCCTGACACTATTAAATCGACGAGCTTCAAATTCTGTGGCAGTCTGTCCATTGACATCAGCTCATTGCAGAGGACATACTGGGAATTGGACAAAGTGTCTGGGCCACTGACGGGTGCAATAAATCTCAAGCTTCAGTGCTTTGCAGTAGGAGGGGTTGAATACAAGGGCTTTCTGACTTTATTCGACGATGTATCTGGCTACGGAGCATGGGTTCGGCGGTGGTGTAGGTTAGGCCCAACGGTGGTGGAGTTTTGGAAGTATCCTGAAGATGAGGTCCAAGGTTTAAATGTAAGGTCATCGCAGTATATAGCAAATAATGACTTGATAATTGGTATGGTATATAATTGATTGAAGATATAATGTTTGTATCACAGCCGCCATTGGGGACTCTAAATCTTCACGAATGCGTTACTAGCAAAGTGCGTCCTGCGTCCCGAGAGGTTTGCGCGAGAGCCAACACCCTCCTCCTCGTCACCACAAGAGTACCCCATCCAATGGACAAGGACACACTGGTCACCTCTTGTCACAAAGGTTACACAGCGGTTCGCCACTTGCTCTCCGCGGATACCCGAGATGAACGCGACGCCTGGTGTCATCACCTGAACAAAGCATTGGCTAACCTCAGGGCATGGGATCCCGTGGCGAAACAGTCCGTGGATGATAATCTTTTCTGAGCATTAGAGTATAATCATACCTGCTGCCAAAAGAGTTTTTGTACAAAATTGTTAAATATGAACAAATGGCTTAACCTACTTAGCGCTTGTATTCGACCGACACGGTTAACGATTCTTAACGGTATTTTTGCCAAAAACACTAGTTGGATAGTGGGAATAACCAGCTGGCGTTCTTATTATCGCTTTTTAAAATTACGAGTTCGTGTAACAATATATCAATGATTTTCATACTTCATAATAAGTCTTTTGTCAACCATTTCAAGAAAAAACACTATTCTGTTAGGCTTAAAGTTGTACTACGTAATTCTCCCATGTCACAATACATTATTGAAAACGTAAGAAAAAGGAAGGAGACCATCAAATGTTTAAAAGTTGTAACATGAATATTTATAGTTGTTATACTTTGTACTAATAAAAAATTTAACCCAAGATGTGGATTTACTCGTTGCAACACTTTATGAAACAAACATCAGATAAACAGCTAGATATTATTATTTACACGTCATTAACTTGAATTGGATCTTAAATCTTGACACATTGTACGATGCAACTGCGCTTGGGATTTGCATGCATTTCCTGTTGCCGACCAAAGCATTTTGCTGCTCGTTATCCTTTGTTCTGGGGCGACTTGGGAACCATTAAGAATCGTTGTGAGCCGGGTGGAGGTAAGTTATGACTACTACCACACCACCACACATCAACTCTCTTTTGGCTGCTAGCATACACGCACATTACGGCTGCTGCGTATTGTGAGAAGCATTATCCCTGCGGTGCATGTGGAGTGGAACGCACTGATTCGACTTCTTTTGTTGGAAAATCACTGATTAAGGTAAGGTTAACAACAATTATGTAAAAAGTAATTTGTAAGACTTCCCTATACTGTTTTGAGGTCAGCAGATTTCTTCGCGGAATTCAACCAAGTAAACAAGGACAAACGGCAGTCCTAATGTAACTGACTCTGTTTACCTGGATTCACATTTGATGTTTCATTTCAGTTAAATTAGTTAACAAAAACGTCAAGCTTCGGAAAGAAGTGTGCATGGTTTTTAGAAACTATTCAAGATTTGTAGCACTCGTGTGCGTGTTATTTGCTAATTTTTTAGGGTCATAGCCGTCACAGTGTTTGTGTCAATTTTATGCTGGTTTAATAAATTGAGGTTTGTTTGGTTGATTGTTGCAGCTCCTTAGTTCATCATGGGAGCGTACAAGTACATTCAGGAATTGTACCGCAAGAAGCAGAGCGATGTGATGAGATACCTGCTTCGTATCCGGTGTTGGCAGTACCGTCAGCTGAATAAGGTGGTCCGCTGCCCCCGACCTTCCCGACCCGACAAGGCTCGTCGTCTCGGCTTCAGGGCTAAGCAAGGTGCCCCTTTATTAGTTTTTACACGGTTTGTTGCTGTGATTATTGAGTGAGTCGAGCACTGATTATAATGGCGGATTCTTGTTTTTGCCAGGTTTTGTCATTTATCGCGTCCGAGTCCGCCGAGGGGGCAGAAAGCGACCTGTTCCTAAGGGAGCTACCTATGGTAAGCCTAAGAGCCATGGTGTGAACCAACTTAAGCCCGTACGAAACCTTCAAGCAATTGCTGAGGTAAGAACAAGATGTATTCAAGTTGGACTACCAATAGTATATACTACGCTTACCTATGTAAGGTTTTGGAATAAATTGGAGTGCTTTGTTTGTTTGTTCCGCAGTCTCGTATTGGAAAGAAATTAGGAGGATTAAGGGTTTTGAACTCCTACTGGGTAGCCCAAGACTCATCTTATAAGTACTATGAATGTATCTTCGTTGACATCGCTCACAAGGTAAGAAACGTACTAAACTCCAGACCATTGTGATTATTGTGAATATTTTATTGCCAAGTGTGGACGCTGAGACATGTGTACTAGAATGACACATAATGAAATTGTGTTGTTTTTATTCAGGCCATTCGACGAGATCCCAAGATCAACTGGATTTGCAACGCTGTTCACAAGCATCGTGAACAGCGCGGAAAGACATCTGCCAACAGGAAGTCTCGTGGTCTTGGTAAGGGTCATCGGTACACACAGACCATGGGTGGAAGCCGACGTGCTGCTTGGATGAGAAGGAACACTTTGCAACTCAGAAGGAAGCGTTAAGATTTTTATTCGATTTGTATTTTCATTCCTAATGTCGTTTGCTTCTGACTGCGGAGTATTAAAAACCTTAAAAACTCAACAAACAACCTGTCTGACGAATAATTTATATCAAGTCCATTCATGATGGTATATGATCGCATTGGCATTCTCAAGTTCGTTACGTAACCATTAATCAGTGCTGTTCACAACATCTAGGTAATTTTTCCGCTGCAAGAAATGTAATGCGCATAATAAGTGCACGTATTTATGTTTGAACTGCATATTTCGAAGGAATTTGTCCATAAAAATACTATCGGATTTTGTGTGAAATTATCACTTGTTGCAAAGTGCGTCGGGGCTAAAGTAGAATGGTGGTCTTTCTGACAGCATCTGTTCTGTTCACAAGATTCTTGTTCAGCTTGAGCATCAAACCGCATCCAAAACAACAGCTCTCTGTTTGCACCGCAATTACAAAGCAAAAGCGATTTGAAACTGCTTAATATCGTGTATAACAAGACTTTGGTCACATTCATTAAATTGATAAAGATTAAAGCCGTTTAATTGTAATTGGAATACCATTCGTGTTCGTCTGCCGTTGAGTCGAAGTCGGAATCAGTGGGGAAAAATCCAACAAAATGGTAAGGTAGCTAAAACATTGGCTATTTAATTAAATTGGATGTGATTAACAAGGAGAACAATGCTTGGCACAGCCTACAATAATTTTTTGGATGGATATTGTCTGCCCTTGTAGTCGGCACTGTTCAACTTTCAAAGTTTGCTTACCGTCGTGGCCCTGTTGATCTGTACGTGCACCTACATCCATTCCATCTTCCCCTCGATTCTGGACAGGAACAAAACGGGGTACGTCATAATCACAATCGTCTCATTTTTATCAAGTATCAGTATTTCTGCTAAGCCTGAAACGCTTCAAACATTGAATAGCTTTGTATGTATGTTTAGTGTACCTAATATATGATTCGTGTTGTTACTACAGGGTCCTGGGAACGTTTTGGAAGTGTGCACGAATAGGAGAGAGGCTGAGTCCTTACGTCGCCGTGTTTTGTATAGGCTTAGCATTTTCGTTACTGTTTGTGCAATAAGCGGAAAATTAATAGCGTGTCACTCGATAAAATATTTATCTATTTCTACCAACATAACTTAAGTAACGTATTTTTAAGCAAGTTTGTGTAAGAGAAATAAATTCATTCCGGTCTCGCATACTTTGATTTGGTACGAGTTTCTTGTTGCAAATTGAGTGTATAGTGTAATATTTTAATATTTCTAGATATGGAGCATATTCATTGAATTGAATTCTTGAATCGAAGCATTATAGTTTTCGAATTACACTGTTTCTAATTTTTCCGTTGCGACATGCTTGCAGTTAGACATGTACAATGATTATTATGCATTCATAGGAAATTTAAAAAAATTGCATTAGTGAAGAGTTGAACAATCTATCTCGATATCCGTAAGATATGTTGAATTCTAGCACTCTGGAAATACAAGGCGTTCGGGACATATCGTGTCAAGTGAAAGCATATACGCATAACATGTATTGTTAATGTTGGAAAGTATAAATAATTTCAAGTAAGCTCTTCATTGATTGTCGGAATAAGTCTAATTCGACACGCTGAGAACCAAAAACAAAGGTAATCCAGAATCCAGGTGTCAGCATGCAAATTCTTGGAAGTATAGTCTTAAGCTTTTTTTATATCCGATGGATCGCGCATGATAAAGCTGTCGTTCATGCAAGCCTAGCCTATACGACATCCTTGCCCAGAGCAAATGATGCGACAGACGACGCTACCTCTAACAAACTGGCAAAACTGGAATTTTTATACATTACAAGAATCCAATATTATAATATTAACACATTGAATACAAAGATACACCTATACGCATTTAATAATGTAGTAAACGCATATTAGAGAGAGGTACACATTTCCATCTTGCTAACTTGCTCATAAAGACTAACATGCATAAAACGGGGTTGGGTGGTCAACAAGTGTAACAACGAGAGTAAAATGACAATGATGATATGAAGATTGTACACACACTCCTGTTGATTTCAGAGAGTGGTCTGGTGGAGTCTGGTCTGGTTATCTGTAGGGAGCTGTTGCTGGATAACGTGTGCGTGCAATGCATAATATGCACATGCCTTCATACCCAGGATCTTATGAAACTCTCTGAAGTTTAGAGAAGATATTATTATGCTTTGTCAGTATCGGCCTGCACACACTCATCGTGGTTGTTCCACTGCTGCGTTCCTCTTCTCCAGTTCATCGAAGGTTCATCTGTGTTTTCAAGAAGTGTGTTTGTAAGCTAAATTGGTTCGTCGCATTCATCAATTCATAATGAAGCTTACTCCCAATCATACTAATACTATTACAGTTGCCATTCGGGATCAGCGGTGTTGAGAACAACTCATGACGACGATCCCTTAAAGCGTTACTGCAAAACCCTGAAAACACTGGAATAATTTACCTATGCGTTTTTGTGGCTGTGGTCGGAGGCGTAATTATCGTCGTGGTGTCGGTTTGCATGATGTATACGATACCCGAGGTAACGTACTCAACCCGATTCAAGCTCTGAAGCCTTCAACGTTCTCAACTTTCACCTGAGAAGCTAATTAGCTAATCTCAAAAGTAAGTCGTTTGCATTTATTGGTAAACTTTTTACATCACTTCTAAATTCAACTCATTTAGGGTTTACATATAACAGCTCATCAAAAAATGGCATTATTATAATTATATAAAATACCTGAAATCCGACATCCATCAACCTGTCTCTGATACATGTAGCTTGCATTTCTTATGTTACGTGCATTGCTGTACTTTCATACTGAACCAAAAGTGAATAGGGTTTTTAAAATATTCCGGCATATAAAAGAGTACTTTTCCAGTACTTATCCGTGTTCATGTCTCTTCGATTGAAGTCAAAGAAAGGCTGAAAATTCATTATATGTATAATGACCGTAGTGGAATGTGAATGGTTGGAAATGTGTGGGACCAATTGTGCAAATATTTATTCCATTTATATAAATGCTCGTATACTTCCATCAACTCGCCTTGTTTTCACCGTGAGCTCTCACCCAAATGAGGATGATGGGAGGAAGAGCAAGCAGACAAGAAGCACAAAGCGCACATCCTTCTTCACAACAATTTCAAGAAAAAAGCATTTCTCTCGTAACGAGTGCTCTCCAGAAAAAAAAGGTACTTTCGCTTCAATTGAGTTTGCACAAACACGTTGGGCTCACCGCCCACCTTTTTGTAAGAAGCACACTCAATTCATTTCGATCTTGCCAATTTTCTCTCGACATAATACTGATCCATGTAAAAATGGTTTTTTTTCGTCAAAATAACCAAATAATGTCGCGTGTGAACTTTGTATTTTACAATCATAAATAATATTCTGAGACACCCAAAACAATTTTAAGCGAATGTTTTATATACACTAAAAGCAAAATGGTACTCTAAGTTCATCTCATCAAGGCAGTAAATATGTATATAACGCGTAGCTTGCAAACTCCAGAGAGATAGAGAGATGAAGATCGCAGAAGAAAAAATAGTTGTGCAATAACAGATCAACAAGGGTCTGAAATGCTTGCGTACATCTTTTTGGCATTTCATATTTCTCTCAAGAGATTATCTCATTAGTGTTACGTTCCAATGTAAACCTAACAGCGTCAGCATTGGCAGTTGAAATCGTGAAATGTATAATATGTATGTATGGAAAAGCTGAGAGTAATTTTCTGTTTCAACTGGTTCTTCACTCTAATTACACAAATCTTTACTGATAAGCAAGCTCGTATGAGCACGTACACACGCTGATGAACAAAGGCATCGGCCTACGACTTCCTGCGCTTATTTTGCGTATTATTATACTACCGAGGAGTTCCAAAAATATATATTATTGCGACCCATAATCAGTGTAGTAGTCATCACACACGTTAATCATTAGTCCGAATGAATCACAGGGGACCTATAATGTAGAGACTACACGCTAAAGATGAGAAACACTTCAGATTTCATCTACATATATGTGATGGCTAGTGCTCCAAGTCCATGGCATGGCCATGATTTTACATGCCATGATCTTGGTCATGGCATGGCATGGCGAGTTACATGACATGACATGAATTTTTCGCC
>JAHZMW010004529.1:0-34946 GCA_027743745.1 Alloscopus bannaensis
GATAAATTCACCACTGAAAAATTATCACATGATTTGAGGTAACCAATGAGCTGCTTGTGCCCGCCGTGAATTTTGTATGAACTTCAGAACTATATTGACAGTATACAAATACACACGCTTTAGATAGCAATTTCCATTGTATGTTGTTCTTTCCTATAAGTTCGCGACAAACAGTCAACAATGTCATTCCTCTCTTGCCACAAAAAATGTTAAATAAAAACAGGTGTTTTTCATCTCTCCCAGTCATCTGCTGTGAATCCTATAGGATTTAATCTCATTATGCTAATGATCTCCGGGAAAAAAACACGCATTATTATTATTCTGCTTTCTAAACATCTGTAGACATCTGTATTTACATTAAGTGTCTGAGAAAAAAGCAGGCTGGAAAAAAGCTGCTTTCGCACTTTGTCGGCAACAACTATTTAGATCTTTATCATTGTGTGTCACCTCGTTTGCACACAGTCAAACAAAAAATGCAACAAGCATCTGTTGACTATGAGTTAAATGTCGGAGAGTAGCAGAGGAAAGAGTGCTGAAACTTTTTATACCCTCACTCACTCACGACCAACAACAAAACGAATAGTTAATGAATGGTGAAAAGGAATAAATTTGCTGGTCGCCTCTCTGTGATTACATCAAACGACGACGGGGAGAAAGCAAACGTTTGCCTTCCACCTTCTCCTCTCTTTTCTTTGTATGGCCACATTAAAAAATGCGTACATATACAAGATGGTGGCCTGAAAATATGATAATGCGTTTCCGGGAGAGAAGTCTTTGTTTCAACTGACACTCTGCCTTCATTTTCATACTTGTTACGATTATTGCCGGCCACAAAAAGACGCAAAACTTGACTCCAAAAACATAATGTGGATTGCTGCTTTTCTAAGTTACAGGGATGTGGTGTGAATCGCAGAAAAAAAAAGTTGCAAAAGCACAAGAAGAAAGTACATACCTAAGTATACAACCAATACGGCAGCGAACAAATTCAAAAGCTTCCATATTCATGTATAATTCTATGAAATAAAATGTATGTGCATATTTTTCCCAGCGAGAAAGAAAGGATCCATTTTTGTTCAGAGCATTAAGCAGATAGTACATCTTTGAATTTTAGGCATCATAGATTTTAATGTTTATTGCGCCCTTTTTCTTTGGGCTTGACTGAAGTAAGAAAGGAATACTTTCTCCTTTCTTTGCATTCTCTAGCAGGAAAAAAAGACTTTAGCAAACACGAAGGATAAATTAGGTACCACCAACCACTATACCACACCACCACCAAACTAAATCCCCCTTAACACCAACATTGGCTGAAAAAATCATTTCTTTTCTCGTAGCGGACTTGTGTAGGTACCTGTACATTGTTTACAAAAGAAAACGAAGAATTCCTCTCTTTCGAGAGTATAAACTTTAAGTTAAGCAAAACTTTTGGGGTGAAATCATTTCCGAAAGGGAAAAGTTTAAATCGAAAAATTCATTGAGCTCGTACACATGCACACTTCCCTTCGATTTTCTTGAAAAACTTCAAAATTGACTTTTCAAATTGTGCAAAGATTTGATAGTCGCACAGGAACTTTCCTCTTTTATCTTTTGCCGTCTTACACAAGTGGTTTACCCAAAAAATAAGAGGAACTCATTGGTCCCAATATTCCTTATGAGAGGATGGCCCATATTTTTGAACTCGTTTAACAAGGCTGTGTCATTGATTCGCAGAATATTACCGAAAGAAAAATAAAGGTATATGGAAAGCCATTTAAAAACGAAAAGTTTACAAGAAAGCGTTGTCACAATGTATGAATGCATAGAATGAGAAAAGTCGCTCTCCCCTTCATTCCAGCAGACTCCGCAGTACTTTGTATTTAACTGAAGACTATTTGGCAAAAACTGTGACATTTTCTCGGAGACCTGCCCTGGCATGCTACGAAAAGAGTGTATCGGGAAAATGTGAAGGGCTACGGAAGATACTATTTTTGCCCGAAATACTTTTTATACAAGACTTTGACTGATTCCATTCTGTTCACGAAGAGACGCGTCTGATCGTCTCCATTTCACCTAGAGAGATGTGTGCTACACATAAAATCGTTAAAGTCTGTCTCCCTCTTTCTCTGGAAAAAAGTCTTCGACTCTTTGTCTTTTCGTACCTATTTCTATTGTCTTCGTCTTTCTTTGGGCAAAAGAGAATAAAAGAAATTTATTTTTTAACTCACACATGTCCTTATAATTCGTATCAAGCTGACGTTAATGGCAAGACGCTGCTCTATATCGACAAGTGCGTTGGTCTTACTTTTTCTTTTTTGATCTTTTTTTAACTCAGAGTCACACTACCAACGACCAAATACGGTACTATCGTCATTCTCCATCTGATACCTGTTTGCTTCCAACCACTTCAATATGGTTTTATACTCAATATTCTCTGGTCGCCTTTTCCCTCGTTTTAGCCCTGTATTTCTCTACTTGCAAAGTCATTCACTCTACTGGCCCGATTTTTTTGCCCATTTCTTAAATCTTTAATCCCTCTTCAACTCTTCTCCAAAGTCCTGTACCTGTCTCAACTTTCTCTCTTTCGAAGAAGAGACTCGAACAGTAAAAGTTCAAAGAAATGTGACAGGGAATGTTTCGTAGTTTATTGAAATTGGGAAGGTTACGTCAGAGGGGAGCGTGTTACTTGATCTATGGATATAAGATAACTGAAAATATTCTTTTTACCACTAGGAACTTTTTAGATTTAGATTTTCACGTGTACATTTGGCTTGCTTAGGCATTTTACACGGTAACTAAATTCAATGATGCTCCCAAGAACAAGAGGACTGGTATGGGGTGAGAAACGGTAGGTAAAAAAGGGGAGTCGTCTTATTCAGAGTTTTTTAAAAGTGCTCTACTATTTTTATTCAAAAGTCTAGCATATTGTTATGCAGTGCCCAGTTTTTCTTCATGAATGACCTCCGCTTGAGAGAGAAAATGGAAAAGGGGGAGATAAAAGGGGCTTTAATGATGCAATAATAAGTATGAAGAGAACCATCATAATAATAATTTACAATGGTGTACACTTCAAAGAAAAGAAGGAGGAAAAAAAGGAGAAAACGAGTGAAAAACTCATACACCCGTTTCTTGTGGGTTGTTAGACGAATAGACGAAATCACGACTCATCCACCCACGGTTTCACATGAATAAGGAATATCATGTGGTAAGGGATTATACACTACGCACACATGCTAACACTTATTATTTGAACAAAAAACAGCTCTCAACTTAAAAAAAATTCCTACCTACCACCGGGCAACCTTCCCGTGGCATGAAGCCAAACCCGAATGCTCAACACGAGAACGCATATAGCACACAAAATAAGAAAAGAAGAGTTGAAAAAGAATTGCGAGAGAGAATAAAACATTTTGGGAGTGAGAGAAATAAAGTTGGCCAAAGTTGAGAGAATCGAAAGCCAAGAATGTCGGCATCTTTTTAAAAGGATACCGAATATACAGCCTCGCACATATCACACCAGGCCACACTGAATTTTCATGTAAAAGGGAGAGAGAAAGAGAAAAGTTGTTATGTAATGCTCGTCTGGAGAATATCTTTGTGGACGTGAGAAATGCTGCGGAAGTGTAGTATTTTAATGGTGTTCCACGTAAAAAAACGCAGTAAATGTGCATTTGAAAGTAGTTATTTGGGGAAAATAGAGAAAAAGGAAAAGAAGACGAGAGAAAAGGCTGGAGACGTGAGTGACTAGAGTGCCAACAACAGAAGAGCAGGGGAAAAGAATGAGGAGAAGCGCAGAGTGAAAGTTGTTGGAGAAAGATGTACCAGGGAAAGGCTCTTTCTCTGAGATAAATAAGGATATACATAACTCGACAGAGAAAATACTTTTGTGGGCGAAAAAATGCTGAAATGCACCTAAAAACTCATGATTATCTACATTAAAAGCCTTAAAGCAATACGTCCCAATAAAAATACAGGGCTTCAAAAACACTCTCCCTGACTTTGCCCACATGGGCTTTTACTTTTTTCTAGTCTCTGAATTGAGCGGTGTGGCGTGTGCAGTCTGTGAGGAAGAAAAAAGTACTTAAATTGATGCGGATTGCTGGTTGAAAAAAAAGTTTTACACACTCACAAAGCACATCGCTTTGTGTAAAAAGGTAAGTTTTATATATGTGAGCATGAACTTTATTGTTCAATGTACTTTTACCGTGTTAGCCAAAAGAAAAATTGATTGCAATACAAGCATCCTGTCTTCCTTTTTTTCTCATCCTGAGTGAATCTTCCAGAAAAAATGTTTCCCCATTCTTTTTACTTTTCTTAGTCTTCCTCCTCTCTTTTTACTCAATTTTTTGCGGTTCTTGAGCTTGGCCTAGTTCTCTCCAGTTCGTCTCTCTTTCTATGCTTCATATTTTTGTCTGACTTTGTTTTTCTACAATTTGCTTGAGGAAGTACATGGAGAAAAGAGAAAAAGTTTCTACTCCATTTATAGAGAAAAATAAGATATTTTGTTCAAGCATTTTGTAAAGGGGAACTTTTCTCGTCCTCGTCTGATATATGAACATTTATAAATATGTGAGTGGAGTCGACTTGTGTTGCAATCGAGTCAATTCTTGAGTAACAATAGAAAGAGAAAAGGAACATTTTGTGCTGAGGATCCCTTCGGGCTTCCAGCTGACCGCGGGATGAGTGGTAGTGCACATTTTCCTATTACTCGGTCACTTACCTGGAGGCAGACATAAGGTTCGCTTAGGCATCTTATATGCTATTTGTCTATCAACTCCTGGATATAGTTTCACAGTATGAATGCCGAAAATGATACTTGTTTTGTGTAGAGTTGGTGCTCCCAGGTTTCTCCTTTCTCATATCATCATATTCTCCCCCAGTTTCCCAGTTTTTTTTCGGATGGGGAAACGAATCTCATGTATTTCAAAATAGACCTGGGCTACTTTCTCTTTATCTCTCACCTGACTTTTTCGTCTACACTTTCTACTTTTGTGAATCCCTGTACAAGGTCTACAGATATCAGATCTCATTTCCACTATCACTTTCACTCTCTTCTTCACTCCACTCTACTTATAACTTATTCACCAGAGAGCGGGAGCGAGAGACAACACTTAGATTTCTTTTTGGAAACTCTTAGTGAAGCCACTGAAGGCAGCAAAGAAATCTTTTCTCTCTCTCTCTCTCTCTTGCGACACGGAAGGGGTAAGACGAAAACGAAAATGCTCAGAGAGAAAGTGTGATATTGCTTTCTCATATCTTTCTCTCACCCGGTCATATTACTGTTTTTATCAAGCCACAAGATCACATCATCATTCCCTCTACTGATATGAGTAAGAAAACAGGCTGAAAGCAAGAAGGAAACCTGTATTTTTGTACTTACCCACAACGGTGAGATAAGTGAAGGCAGAAATTGGAGGAGTTGTTGAGATTTGGCACTCGTAAACTCCGCCGTCTGATGGACGAGTTGAGCTGACTCGAAGTCCCCAGGTATTCCCTGGACCTATAATTTTAATGGTTATTACAGCCTTTTTTTCTTGACAACTAGATAAATAAGGATATGCATAGCTCGGTAGAGAAAATACACGTATTTAGTTAGAATTACCTTGGAATGCACGGAATCTGGGATCTGCTGTGTACGCATCGGCTCCAGCCGAAAGTAAATGGGTATCCCGATGACGTAGCCATAATACCTGAGAAAACAGAAGAAAATACATTTTCAGAAACAGAAGAGAGAAAATGCATTAAAGGTTTAAAAGTGTTGTACGCTTTGCTGAACATGACAAACACAAGAGCCGAGTTTGTAATCCTTTCATTTCTTCTCTCCACGATGCGCGTGTGAGTGAGTGCACCACCCGCTTTTGTAATGGATAATGGGAATATTTTTAGGTAATTTCCAGAAGCGTGATGCGCTCATTTACAAAATTTAGTGTCCCGACAAGCGTGCACACCTGGTGCAGTGTAAAATAAAAATCTGCATAATTCGATTAACCTCGAAAGGAGGCAAAATTTCCTCAACCTATACACAAGGTCTACGCACAGAAAAGCGGAATATAGTGGGCCTTTTACAAGAATCAAAATTTTCTTATTAGCTTTCCCTTGATGTTGCACACATCTCAACCTTTTCTTCGCCACAGGCCAGAACAATTTTCATGAATAAATATGCAAATTTGAGGGAAGAAGAGAAAAAGTTTGAGAATCTCATACACTCACCCACTCCTCCATCTCTCTCTATTTGTGCAACTCTGCATGACAAAGATCACGATTATTATGATTTTAGTGAAGGAAGAAAAACTTTGAGAAAACCATTTGTGTAATCTAGTGGAACCACTCAGAGAGAGAAAGCAAGAAAAAAGGAGAGTGAACGGTGAACTCTACGTATCTTGAACATGCATGCAAATTTTCAATTTATTTTCTTGTTTGTTGTATTTTTTGCCGGTTGTACTCGCACAAACACACACGCCACATATACGCATGACCGCGCGCCCAAAAATGGCCGGGAGTTGTGGCATTGAGAAGAGAAAAAAACAGAATTGGAGTAAACGACATAAAGTCGTCAGAGATTTTTTTGCCTACTTATATATATGCCATAATTTCGTCGCCGAGACTATTGCCTTTCCACATGATGTGACTTTTATCTGAAATGTGAATCTAATAGACATATAAACTAATATCTATATATATATTACTTCCTATATCTATTGTGAATCTATTCTAATCATCATAAACATGCATTACCGTTATTATGGCAAAGTCAACACTGTGTGCATAACCATGATCACATGATCTACACAAAAAATACATTTAAAATGAATATATAGAGTACACACTGCAAGAAACAGTCAGCTTTTTTATAAATGGTGAACATTTTGTGGCCACGTCAGCACCTGCTTTTCATGTTCGTGCCCTTTTCCCTCTCGAAACTTCTGATTACAAACTATAGGCGTTTTCAAACTTATTTTTAGACTGCTGAATGATGTCTCATTTTTAGGTTTGAAAACTTTTCTTTTTCGAGCCAACTTAATTTTTGAGTCTTTTCCAACAACGTTATCGTTCACTGCACTTTCCGACTAATCCTCATACACGAAACACCCAACCGTCGCGTCGAGGTTGTCGAGTGTAGAGAAAGTGGTATATATCAGATTTTTCTGGGTGTAAGCTTTAAAGATTGTGATATCAGTTTTGTCGTGCACTTTCTCTCATTTGCATAAATATCTTTCTCCTCCTCTTCCGCCACTGTTGCAACTCATTGTAAAGCATTGACATGAACCACCCCTACGAGCTGCTCAGTGAGTGTATCGACGACGAGAACTATGAAACACGCAAGAAACAAGACCAGTTTTCTCCAGATTTTTCTGTTCGGGGGAAGTAATAAAACCAGAGTTCGTCGCAATATCCTTGTCCTTTGATACGTTGTACTTATCCATGCCAGAAACAAATGTATTTTTCTCAAACGAGACAAGAGTCCAGCAAAAGTCTCATTCATGAAGTTTACTACATTTGTCTCTCTCTCCATGTTTTCTGCATTGCTCACAAAAATGTACAGGGAGAAAGTGGGATGATGATGACTTTTTCGTAGAATGCATAATATTTTGTATACTGCAGCACAGCTCCATTTTAAACGAACAAGCCCATCAAGCTATTTTTTTTGGAATGGCCAACACAACGACTGGAAATCCAACCATTTCCCCCACTTCTTCATCGTCGTCGTTCTCTCCCTTTTTCTATCTCCAACTTCACAATATTTAACAATAAAAGGGATGGCATACATAAATATTCTTTTTTGTGTGTGTGACATGACATGCATGTATTGCTCGCGTAATGCGAGGACGAAGAAGTAGAAAAAAGGGACTACGCCAGTCTTACAATTATTACGACGAGCAAGTCCTCAACTCATATCCTTCTCACAGCGGGCAGAGAGGGCTCACAAAGGGAGAGAAAAAGTTTACAAAAGGAATTTTTTACAACTACCACTGGCAAATATTACATATCATGACGATCATCATGATCATCATCATCATCATCACGATCATGGGAAAATGCAAGCATTCAAGTTAAGGGGAGCACTGTGTGTTCCACTGCTCCATTTCCGGCTTTGCTCTGGAACATCATCAAACCCTTTGCTAACTGGATGGTAGTCACGCTGCTTTTTTATACTCTCCCTCATACAATATATAGTGTGGCATGGCAGAAATGGCATGTTCCATTTCATTCCCCGTTCTTACTGCCGTCCCTCTCCTTGGTATGTCGGTATATACACATTCATGACCGAGTTTTTTCGTCTTCAAGACATATGAATCCTTCTCCATGAGCTTTTTACTCTTTCTCCAGTCGGAGGAGAAATGAAATAAATCCTTGAAATCCTTCCGAGAGGGAACTATGCATATTTTATGAGGACCAGTGATGATTTCGCTCTTCGTCCGTTGTCGTCTTCGTCGTCCCTTTTTCAGAGTTCCGCGCTTTCTCTCTACTCCGCACATCTTTTCCAACCATAAAACGGCAACTTTTTTTCTTGGCGTAATTCACAGAAAGTAAGAATGGTCCCCGGGACCCGGGCTTCTCGAGAGAAATAATTCTCTCTACACTAAATTATATTAATGGGGATGAAGGATTTGTCTCCAATACACTGCCACACATTATTACGCTCACTTGGAAAGAGGCAGAGAGAGGCCAACCAAAAAATATCTATTTTAAGCTGAGAGGCATGCAAAAAGACGTTCCTAATTCATGGAGACATGCCACACATAAACTTCACCGACGGAGAGTCGGCTCTGCATCATCATTATCATATCTATATGCACACATACACTCCAGTCGGACAGACATTCCGCAAAAGAAACCATTAATATACCTGTTTCCTCCTCGTAATTTTGTTCCTCCTGCGCTCGGGTCACTACTACTCACAGCTTCCTACTTGGTTACGTCACCGTGAATGGGGTGTGTCGCCGTGTGGCAGGGCATAAGTAATAAGTAACAGTTCTCTATATCATCCGAGTTTTTATGGTGAACGCAAAAGATTAGCGGGAGAAAATAAGTCTTGTCACCCGTTTACTACATAAAAAAGTGGAGAAAAGCCGTTGCTTCCACTTTCTATTTCCGATCATGTGGCGACCTTTAAAAAAAGCGAGGCTTTCTCGGAAATGGCCACCAATGATAGCAAATAGGGTTCGTATGATGCCATCATTATCATCATCGTTTTGTGACTGTGACACTAGTTTCTTTACTTCCTTATGACATTACACATACCCACACAGCTACTTAACGCTAACACTTTTCTCTCTCTCTCTCCCACCAGAGAATTATACGAGTGATGACGGTGATGATGGGCGATCAAGCGAATCTTTATTGGCTGGCAAACTTCAGAAAAAAAGTAGAAGAAAGAGAGGACTAAAGACGAAGAAAACGACAGACATTTTCACGTGTTCAGTATTTATACGTGTGTGTGTTTGGCAAACAGAGCGGACAATATGCAGCAGTTTCCTCTCTCTCTTTTACTCTCTCATACTTTTCTTGTTTGTTAAAGTGCAACCAAGTGATGAGCCTTATGACTGGTATATGATCACTATCGTATGTGCTCACTCCATTTCTTCATTTCTTTGAAGAAGAAGAAAGGACAAAAGAAATGTAATATCCATGAGTTTGCGTGTGTTTGAAAAAAGAAATCATTTCTCTTTCTCTCTCCACCAGAGATAACTACAACTGGAGTTGGTTAAAGGATGTCCAAGAATAAGCATAAAAAGAGCTACTACCACAACCCCAGGATTTTCCACAAGCTCTGCATACAGTAAAGAGGTGTATGAGAAGGCTAAGTCTTCTGTCTAGGTGATGTGATATTGTAACGAGTAAGGAGCCATTTCCAGTGGTAGTAATAGCCTTATCTATCCAGATTCATTTTATGGGTGACATTATTAAGGTTTTTTTAACTTGGCCTACAGAGCCGGTAGAGTTGTGCTGCAACGGCGGTATACAATGAGCCAAAGTACAAGTCTGAGGCGGCATACAAAAAGAAATGGGGAGATCATCACGCTTCTTTTACTATCGTCAAACATGCCTTTTCTTTTAGAACAACAGAAAAGATAGACTAAAGAGTCTTCTCGTCTTCCTGTGGCTGAGATATCACAACTTGTGTACTTGCAGTGAGACTTTTTTTGTATATTTTCTGTCACAGACACTACCACCAAATACTCATCTCATTCACCAACTTTAACTACGCTTTCGATAGTAAACCTTTCCACATTTTACGATTAGCCGGGAAAATATTATGGAGAGAGTAATTTTTTGGCGTAGTGGTTTCATTCTTCTCGTCCTAAGCTGTTCAGCTCGTATTGTGTATTTTTTTTGCGAAAAAAAGCTTAAGTAATCTTAAACAAACGGAGGCGGAGCAAAAAAGAGAGAATTTGCTGGATTTCGCAAAGTGAGTGAGAAGGCAGCACAAAACTTGGAACTTCATAAGCTGAAACTGTATGAAGCGCACAAAGCAGCGTATTTCTTTTTTCTATCTCTTCTCACTCCTGTAGCACAATCCATGCATATGTGTATAACTCTGGGGAGTCAGTTATACAACTCTCTGGAAAAAGTGCAAATGTCCTGCTGTGCACACACTCATGAGAGTCCGCACGAAGAGAAAGTTGTTCCCATTCTTGGAACGAAAACAAGATGACTCCTGCAAAGAGCCACATTTCAGTACAGTGGTACATAGTGTATGGTGATGATGGAATGGGCGAAATATAAAAAAAGGATCTTTCCACAGGAAATGATACGATCTCCTTTTTTTCTCTCTCTCTCGAATAATACGGATCCTTCCACCGAGAGAGAAGAAACTTTTTTTTACACAATCCCTTTTTATAGCTGGAAGGCAATTTCTTACTGCACTCCTTTTACTTCCCTTCATATTCATTCATGATGGGCTTGAGCGCACAAAAAACTATACATAGGCTTTTCCCATCCGTAGGATAGGGTGATAACAAGAACACACGAATTGAGATGAGTGTGTGAGAGACAAGGTTGTACACATGCAAAGAAAACATAGGAAAAGGAGAAACTTTCTCCTCGTCTTAGCTACGTCTCTTTTTTCGGTTATGTAGAAACCGATTTTTGTTTTGAGACGAGCTTCTTTTTCTTTAGTCATTCCTCTTTTGACACATCTTTCTTTGTCAAAGAGAAAAAGTGCTTGAAAGTGTGCCGGAAGCAAAGTAAAAAAAGTAGTGTGTGCGCGCTTCGTTTAGTACTCCCACATTCTAATATGAAACGTGCTAAAAAGAGAATTAATTCTGAAGACAACAACACGGACATTGAGCTCGAGAGAGAGAGAGAAAGGAAGCTATGGTTTTTTCTCCTTTTGTTGTCATTTTCCCTTTTTTGCAACTCAAAATAAGATTCCTGCTCGTCCCTGTGCAAAAGCCATACATAATTTTTTTCTCGTATGATGGATAGCACGAGCGCATAATAGAGATGGTAATGACAACGATATGTGCTATTCCCAGTACGCTTATTCAACTATGTTTTACTGAGGAAAAATAACGCTCGTCTTTTATGACGTATATCCTTTTATTTGCTGCTTTCCTTCTTAATAAAAGACGCTACTAAGCCAGAGGAAATTATGCAAGCGTGTGCCTCAAAGAAAAGGCTTACTGGCTCTTCCTGCTGTTTCCTTTATCCACTCATGTAATTATCTGCATATGAGCAAAATGTTTTCGTGTTAAGTGACAACGTTTAGAAAAAGCTCGGAGAACAAGCAGAAAAAGAGAAGGAAATATGATTTACTGCATTGGCGACACTCTCCCTTGTTTTCCCTTTCTCCCTGTCTCTGAAAAAAAACGTGGTTGCAACATAAAGCGCAGCTTGAGCCGCCGCTCTTAGCAATAAAAAATGTTGTCTGGAGGCGACTTTCTTATGTAAACCGGTGTCATCACATTGAGCATTCTTCTCTGGTAGCTTGTAGAGTGTTGAAAAAACAGAGCACTGCGTTCGACAATGAAATTGGGTTGTTTAAAAAAATTGGCTCGTACAACTTTACTCATGTAGACAAGAACAGTGTTTATACGCTATGAAATCTCAATATTGAATATGATAGATGAGATTTTAAGTGGTGAGACCACTTCTTAAAGTGCTGCAATTTTCTATCCCCGCTCTTGCGCCGAATGAAGGTGACATTGAAAAGTAGGACTAAGTTTTAGCGCTAGCACAATAGCGACAATCTCTTTAATATTGAGGGGGAAGTCTTTTAAAAATGAACGCCTGGAATAGCCGCGAAGAACATTCGCCGCGAACTTGTAGAAAACTTGGAGATAAGCTCTGCATGCAAGCTCAATGGTGACAGAAAAAATTAATGAGTGGAGAGTAAAACGGTGCAAGCGTGTGTGCTCAAAAACTCGAGACAAGTTCGACGATGCAACGCGACAACAGCCCATAAACTAGTGTTAAATGCGGTAAAACTCCGGTTTCTGTTGCATAAAATTCATGCTGCCTGTCTAACAAACTGGACTAGTGATTTTAGCTATCGATAAGTGTGCATGGCGTTTTGGCAAAAAATGGGATGGGGGAAGAGGTGTAATACCAGTACTACCGCTACTGTTGCATTCAACAGTGAATAGTGTTCTTTCAAATTCAATCTTGTTTAAATTTTTACTTGGTCGACACAAAGTGAAGATGCTCGACTAGTTTTGAGAGTAGGAACACAATCTAGTTATTCTGCACACAGTTACGGGACGCAGTTGCTGTGTCTTTGGTGTAGAACGAAGTGAATGTACCGAAAAATTCCAATAATTTATGAGAGTCCAAAAGTTAACGTATTACTCGTGTGTGGAGTAGTGGAGGCATGTGCATTGTAGTGGGCAACCATTCCAGCTCTGCTTAGTGTCTGTCGGAATTTTTGTCCACTGTTTTCTCTCACACAGTCATGGAACCATCTGGAAGCCACGAGTTTTTCTGCATGCTTTTAAGTTTGCTTATATAACATGCATATTTGCAGAGATGCAAGCTGCGATTGCCATTATGTGCGCTGTCCACTGTTGCGAGATTTTGAGAGCGAAAGGAGGTCTTTGTACTTTGCAGAGAGAAAGCCCATGGAACATGCCTCGAGGAGAAAGTTGTCTACGCTAAAATACGGCCACTGCACCATGAGGAGAAAATTAAATGTAAACATGTATCCCTCCTAAAGACAGATACTACTAAATAGAGAGAGAATGTATGTGTGACATGGAGAAGGGGGAGAAAGATGGAGTGTATTTTTTGTACAAAAGAGAAATACGCATTCACTCCTAATGGCTTTTAATGGTTGTGAAGAAAATTAGTGTAAAAAGACACAACGTCCGTTTTCTCTCTCTCTTCATCTCAAGGAAAACACTAATTTATGATTTGTTTGCATTTCGCCTTCTCCTTCCCTCAGTGGAGGGTGCGTATCAAGAGTCGGCTCACACAATGAAAACTAACTAGTTTATTATGTGATATTGCGCTCAATGAATGAGAATGTGATGCGAGTGCATTTTACGAGATTATTCGGCGTAAAAAGGAAAGCATAGAAAGCATTGCCCTCCTTTCTTTACCTCAGTCTCTCGCCTCTATTATTATATGAACATACTTTTCTTAGTAATGATAACGAGAGTTGCACACTCACACCGGGAGTGCTTGACGTGAGAGAGAAAAAGCGCGGAAAAGGCTAGGCCAAAACAATACATTTTCTCTCCCATTTATTTATCATATCATTATCGTTTCACACACACACAAAAGAGCGAGAGAGGGGGAGTGAGCTTGTACCACTATCAAAATAGAACTTGTCACACTCCTTCATTAAAACAATGCCGAAAATTGCGTGGAAGGTGTGGCGTAGGTAAAATAAGCTATTTTCTCTCTGATACACAACTCCTTTTATGCATAGCTAAATACGCCGGCAAGAGCAGCAATACAGGGAGCAGAGTATTCAGTGTGGAAACCTTAATTGTCTCTTTCTGAAATCAAAAAGCTCCCCTCCTCCACTAGATTTTCTTTCAAACCAAAACGGGATGCCGAATTGAGAATGTGTGAAAAGGCCACTTTTCGATGGTGAAAACTGCCTAATTTTCTTTTTCCCTTTTTGTTTCAAGCTAATGCAGCGTGACAATAAGTTGTTTGTTGCTTTCCCCACGCCTCCAGCAACACAAGTCCTTCATTTGTATCGTATTATTTATATTGATAATTCTCGTTTCAACGATGAAAGGAGACAATAGAAATAATGAAAGATTTCAGCACGACACTTTCACAAAGAAATCCGATGGCACGTGCTAACTTTATAAGAAACTTAGTTACGGCAGCCCTTGATTTATACATTACATTTATCAGTGAAAAGCTTTATGTGGTCTGCTTTTGGAGAAATAAGAAAAGACACAATGCGTGTGTATATATTTTCCAAGTGAGGCAATGAGAGAAGGAGTGGAAGACGACGAAAATGAAAACGTGCAAGAAATATTCAATTTCTTCGGAAGGTTTATTATATATGGATGAAGACATAAAAATAGGGAATAAGTGCGCCCACGTCATCGAGAGAAATGAAGAAAAACTGTGACCACGTATGAAATGTGCGATTGCATTTTGTAATCTCTTCACGCGCCCTCCCTTTCAACATGCACGTATCAGCTCTCTGATGTATAATACTCAATTTCATGCACAAAAATAAAATGATACATACCTTTCATTGCTGCACCATTACTTTTCCGGGAATATGTGGTGCATAGTGTAGACAAACATTTTTTGAAATAATATACATATTCGTAAAAGGTTTTCTCATAGTGTAGCCTGTTTTGTTAACATTCTCTGGTACGTAGAAAATACACAGGGTTTTGTGACTTATTTGATGTATTGCAAACGTTTGAAACTATTGTAGAGATGGATTCCAATTTCGCCTGTCAATTGCAGTGTTTCCTCGCCAATAAATGAGCGAGCTATTTTAGTGAGCCACAGATTTCCTACAGCGTATTATACGCATTTTGCCAAGTGTATTATTATTTTTCGGTGTTGGCACCGGATATTAAAATGTTAGGCCACTAATATTGCCGCATGTGTACACAAAATGTCGGAGGGCACAAACCAGCAACTTGATGGAAGTTTGTATGCTCGAATATGTAATTATAATCCACAACAAAACCTGGAAATAATAATAGTGTTTCTAGAATTTCAGTAAATACAAGAATGCTTGAGGTATTGGTCGTATTTCTTTCTGGTCGTGAATATCGGTGAAATCTTTTTACGTCACTCATTTGACGTCAATAAATTACGGAAGCACGAACATCTTATGCTTTGAGTCTTTTGTACTTTCTTTTCTTCGAGCGTTATTTAACAGAATAAAAAGGCCAAATTGTGTTTTGCACCCATTTCTGTGTTAATTTTCGGCATTAATATGATCAAATTAATATGGTCAACAAAACGTTTGAGGAATACGAATCAATCATTTAATCCGCCCAAAGCGGCTATCTGCCACTGAACTTTCAAGCTTGACAGAAATAATTTATATACTGTTCCCTAAACACTAAAGAGACACGTGGCCATACGTTTAGCAGTAAATAGGGGTCTCCTCTTCAATTTTTCTGCGAATTCCTTTGGTCAATTGGGAGCGACTACTTGAATATAATTTCTCCTTTAAATTTTTCGCGTAGCAAATTGAAGCACAAACTGGTCGCAGGACGTGTCTGCTACGGACTGCCACTGGAAAATTTACGTGCGTGTAAATAAAAGAGTAACTTTCATAACCGCATGGAGAAGCAGTAGACTGTTCCACACACCCTTGAGTCATCGTAATGCGAGTTCAAAATAGGGGAAACTTGCACTGACGGGAATTTTTTCCCTTTGCCTCTGCTCTCGAGAATTTGTAAAACGTCTCACTTGAAAAACTTCTCTGGTCAGCTCTGACTCTTAGGCAATTCACTCCTATGAACCCTCTCACACTCGTATTCGGAAAATATGCTAAAAACCAGAGAGATAACCTACAACGAGCGGAGAGAGAACTCTTAATTTAAGTACTTTATTGTTCGGTTCGTGACATGAAAGAGCTTGAAGCTCAGTAGGGAACCGGAGGACCACCATTGAGTGCACTAGGAAAAATTATTAAACAACTTAATTTTTCACATCGTACATCATCATAGTGTTCTCTCGTGTGTGCGGGACAAAAAAAACTAGGACTACACTACACGGCCTGCTGAATACATTAGGCTAGGAAGGAGGGTGATGCTTTTTCTCTGTGTATTTTAAATAGGTCAAGCTGTGAAGGAAATGGTGAGACGGCACAAAAAAATGTGAAAAGTGCGAAAAAGCGTCCCCAGTTTACACTCTCGTGCTTCTCTCACCCCCCGAAAGCTGACTAATCATCCGAGGGAAGTGCGACAAAGTCGTAAAACATCTTCCCCAGTGAAATCCCTATACGCAAGCAGTCGTCGAGTCACATACAAAGTATACACGGAGTAAAGTTTATATATCTCTTTTTATAAAGTGAAAAACATGTAATTTCCCCCGTCAGCGTTTTTCCGCTGTGTTTTTAGTGTGCCATCGTGTCATCCCGATCATCGTGTCACTTGCTCTTCGTCCTACGTTACATGACTTTCTCCACTAGAATTAGGACACGCTACCAATACTGCCAACTTTTCGAAATGAAACTTTTTTAAAGGAAAAAAGTGTGTCTGTTGTGAGCATGGCTGAATACTCCCGTTTTTGAAGTGCTCACTTCATTCGTAAGTTCAACTAGTCGAAACTTGTATGCGAGAGCTTTCACGAAGCCCAGAGAAAGTAACTCACTCACAGTTGCACAACTCGGTGGAAGAGTTGTTTAGGTTTGCACTCGAATTTCTATGCCAGAATTCATTCAACACAAAAACAATACCGTACCTAAGTAAAAAAAAATCCAAATGTGTATAGACCATTTTTGGGGGGAAAAATAGAGAATGAGTAAAAGCGAAGAGAGCATTCTTTGGTGTACGCGTTTATTAGTGGGTGCAGTAAATCGGCATCACCAATACAATCAGACAGAAGAACATGGTGCGGCCTATATATTGAAATTGCTTTCAGCGTGCCAGCCAAAAAAGCGAGGTTTATGTCAAACATACTTATGTGTGTATCGGTTTTTTCTAGGAATGTTATGACGCAATCCACAACGCGTTGCCGCACACATTAAAACAGAGGACCGCTTTCTTTGCCGAGTATTGAGAGTGCAAAAGCGAGTAGATAAAGTGAATTTATGCGAATTGCTATTATGAACTCGCACAAACACACATTCAAACAAAATCCTATAGATTGTAGATATTTTCTTTTTCATTACTGCTTCTCGCATTGCCACTCTCTGGAGTATGAACTAGTGGAAACGGAGAACACAAGCACAAAGAAACGGGAATTAGATGAGAGTTTCCACGAACGAAAATTACTTTTTTGTTGGTCTACCATGCGCAGAAAAAAATGCTGCAAATGACTGTGACACCTTTCTCTATGTCTTGTACCGATGACCATATTATCTGTGGTGCTTAAATAGCATGAAGAAGCATACCGACAACGAAAAAATTAATTTCAATGGAACTGTATTGCGAAACATATCCTTGTTGAGTCGACGGTTGCTTTCTCTCCGTGGTTCTGTACATTTTAATAATATTGTCATTGTCTCCCCAACTAGCAATTTTATGTGACCTTCAACTCTACGTATGTCCAGTATATAGTTATATATCTGCTATCTCTAGCTTGACTTTTACTCTCTCTGAGCTGCGCAACTGCCCACTCTGCTATATCATTGTCTCGAGAAATTGGGAGGTAAAAAGCAATTTTCGCGAAGCGCGCACAGCTGTGCGACTCACGTCTTGTCACAGTTGTCTGTCACAACGATGATGTGACATCCATTTCGGAGAAAGAGACATCAATAATTTTCCATGCTGAAATTAAACTTTCTGACTTTTCCTTCGAGTGGGATAGATAAGCAGTAGCGAGACAACGCCATGTCAAGTGGATGGAAATAAGCAGAAAAAAAATGTCACGGCTCAATGTTTGAGGATGTACCTCGCTTCTCGAGTGCGTCAGTTCTAGCACTCTAAAAGCGAGAAGAAGAGTTTTTGTCACCAGGTGTGAAATTTTCGAGACTGTAAGACAACTAAAATGAGAATGATGTGTCTCTTATATAATATTACACGTCTTCCGTGTTTAGCTGGTGTTGATACAGCCAAAAACTTTCCCCAGTATCAGAGAGCCATATGTGCTCCACAGTTTCACAATATACCACGGAGGAAATCCGGTATAAATGTAAATCACTCATTTTGAAACACACCTCGTCCTTTTCTGCACATACGGGTAGAAAATAGGGTATATTCCGACATGTTTATAAGGGAAGGTATGGTAGTCACAGTTCAAAAAGTTTTTGGCAAGACCAAAGTTTGTCTGAGAGACGAGAAGTAAAACATAAAACCCACTAAAAAGTTATTACAGGATCACTTGCTCTTTAGTGATGTGTGCTCTCATCTTCACTCGGATCTCACACATTCAAGCAGCGCGAATACAGCGAAACAGTGTGATGGTGTTGCGTTGGTGTGTGATTACACAAGGAAAAAGGGAAATCCAAATCTATTAAAATGAAATTTAATCACCTTATCTTTTAAGAGAGTCGCTCGGTAAGGGAGGCCAGTCTTTATCCTTACTTAAAATCCATTATCTCTTCACTCTCATCCTCCAGACAATCTCATCTCTCAGCTCTCATAAGAGAGCGTGTAAATTTTGGTGCGTAAATTTTGATACAAAATGATGTCGAGACATTTCTATGAGCTACTCTCTTAAATTTGATGAGATGACTTAAAAATCGTGTTCCCCTCTCTCTCTTTCCCTTTCTTGTTGTTACTTGTGTTTCCAAAAGTTTTTCACCTTCCTTCTCAGACAGCGAAAAAAGTTGAGTATCTTTCAGCCCGCCTCCGAAGGAAATATACATCTCGCTCTCCTTTACCCGTCATACTTGAGTGAAGCACGAGAGAAAGGAAGGTGAGATGCAATGTCTGACTTGCGAGAGCGAATAGAGTTACAAGGTATATGTACATCCTGTGATGGTCCATCTAACTCCGAGTTAACAGCAATCATCATCGTTCCCCCGTTGTCACTCAATGAAAGAATTCAATAACAGAGCACAAACTTGTGCTTTGTGCTACAAAGGAGAAAGCAGATGTTCTTGAAACTTTGTGCATGATACCCATTAGATATATTTCAGTTCTAAATTGCTCATGCTTATAACCTGACTATATAAACTTCAGCATAGAGCAAATGCCTGATTGTTATATATAATTCAGCTAACAATATTTATATACCGAATATAAGCCTATCGCTGTTCAAGGTAGAGTGTGAAAACTGCATGCATGTACATGGGAATGTGCGAGCATGATTTTATGGCGATTTTTTATGTCTAACCTTCCCTGCGCAAAAATGGGAGCACGCACATACAAATGTGACATATATGTAACTTGTAAAAATCAGCTTTATTGTTTGTGCTCTGATTGTACTAACCTTCCCAGTTCACACCATATGTTACTTAACCCATATAGTAATAATAATGTGTTGTTTTTCTTCTAACTTTATGATTGGTTTACGAGTGGATTTTTATGAGCGAGAGGAAATTAACGAGGTTGTGAATGTTTCATTTAGTACTCCAGCAAGAATGTATAGATTTCCAGCACTGTACACGTCGCTGTTTGCCTGTATCCTTCTCTTTCCATAATTCCTTGGTATTTTTGCTGGCTCCGTTGCCTTCATTCCAATTCCAAACAAAGGAACTTTGATAAGCTCGAAAAGCCCCTATTGAGAGATAGCCCTGCCCTTGTCGGCATTTACCTTGGAGTCTTGTACTCATTTTATCTTTGGCAAACAAACTTTTTTCTTTCACTTTCTCCCTGTCTCCCTCTCCTCTTCCTGTGTGCACTAGTAACTTGGTAAGACGGATAAAGAAAAAGAATCCAAGAAAGCAAAGGTAAAGGTGGGCTCACTGTGGGAGAAGTAAAAACTTTTACTTTTTGTTTAAATAGTTAAGTACACTGCTGAAGAAAAACTCGAAAAAGGCACAACAATCTACACACACACAGGTCCGATGTACAAAAGTTCTCCAAAGACTGGTCAAAGTCATCAAGTCCGGTGAAAGTCTGCATTTGCGGTGTACACAGTAGTTGGAGTTGAAACAAATCTACACACGTGTCAAACTGAGAATCCAAAACATACACGAAAAATGAACTCCGAAGGAAACCACAAGTCAAACAAATCTGTCGGACTTGAGCTAAGCTTAAGCCAGCCGTGTGTCCTTTTGCACATTACCTTTATTTGGACGAACAAAATAGACTCTGTGCCTTCTTGCAGTCTGTCATTCAGTCAACAGCGAGCTCACAGTTCTTCATTTAAACTGATAAGCCTGGAGATTGGATGAAAAAAGTAATGGAGGAGTGGACTATCAACTATGGAAGTTAATGGAAGGGCAAGGTTTATAGTTGCCATCACAAGTCCCTCATCCCTGTGTCCTTCATTCGCGGAGGATACACTCTGCGGATTTCTATTCTGAACGGAAACGATGAGGTCACATTTTTACCAAAACCTCTGAGGTCCACTCCAAGGCCCAATGAGGTAGAAGTTACAAGAATTATTTCCAAACATACTAGTATATTCATGCGGCTTACAACCGAAAGAATCCAGTACCAAGTCAATATCAGAGCTTACAAGTGAAAAAGTCTACCAAGGATTTCGTCAACATTAAGGCCTCCGCGGTAAGGCCACTCATGTATCAATTTCTACCTAAAAAATTGGACCCAATTCCGTTGGAGGAATTAAATACTGCTTCTTGGACAAACAGTGGGATGAAAATTCGGAGCATCGCAGATGGTTGCTTACAGATCAGTTGTTCTCTTGTCTTTCCGTAATTTCTTGAGTGCTCCATGATTTTTCTCTCGATTTACGTCTCCTGTACTAATTATGATGTGCTCCGTCTCAAGAACGAAACCATTGTCATTTCTTTGGGCCAATATTACAAGTTAGTAAGTGCAATTGCATAGCACAGCTGTCGTTGTGTAACTGAGGAGAAAGTACCCAAAATTGCTCCACGACACACTCACTACAAATGTGTGCGGTCACGATGATGTTACGAACGGTAAAAGTTTAAGTGGGCGTAATGAAAGGTTCGGTGGAGAAAAAGAGAGATACGAGGCCAATCCCATTATCGAATGGGTCAGAGAGGAGTGAGACAACAACTGGTTCTAGAATTACACCGCTGCAGCCTTGAATCTCGAGTTCGTGTTTATAAAACACTGAGTCATCTTTACTTCCTTTGCTGTATAAGAAACTCCCCTATTTTTAGACAAGTCAAACTCTGTCCTTTTACTGTTTTTCTGGCTGTGGATCAGGTATCATGTTCGTCTGAGTGGAGTCTGTGTATTCTATCTCGCGTTCTGGACTTTTAACGACAAAAAATAGGCAGTATTTTGTGCGCGAGTCAATGGTTTGCTAGATACGTTCTCAGCAACTGTACGAAAAAAGAGGAGAAAAGCATGTTTAATTTACTGGCATTGTTAAATACTGGAGCGTTGTATACGAATACACATTCGTATGCGTCGTTTTCACCATGGTCCACATGTGCTCCTTTGCTAACTTCGTTTTCTACGTGTCTTTCTTTTCATTCTCCAAATTATTTACGCTTCCCAAGGGAAACAGGAAATTAAAGAGGGTACGATGAACGAGCCAACGCCGTGTCAGAGAGAAATAGGACCACCACATTTTTAAATAAAAAACAACTGTAGTTATCTTCTTGTTGGTAAACGAGAAGCGAGAATATCTAAGTGAATGCACCCAAATGCCTGAAAGTCTGGAACAAACACGTTTGTTTAAAAATGGCATCTCAGCATATGCACGTTATGCAATCTTCCAGTTAGTTATGCATAAAAATGAAAGAAACTCCTTAAGCGTGTATTGGTATACAAAATTTGTATACCACAAAATGCTGGATCATGGTTTTGGTTATGGCTGGATCACCAGAAATTAATACGATTCTTCGTTGTCTCTCGTTTCTTAAAGCAGCAGATGGTACGCGTGGGCAGGATTGTGTGGAATGCAGTTTTTCTCCAGACAATCTTCGTCCAAGAAAAATTGGGAATCAACTCTGCATGCACAATGCGTAAGTACCGAAAACACCCTCAAAGAAAGAGCCTGAGCCAAAGATAGTGTCTGGAGAAAGCTATTCGCTTCCCTTAAAAGCAGTGTACTGCATTTTCATCATTGCATGCACGAGCCAAGCTGTCCTCTATCACAAGGGTATCTTTAATTTATCTAGAGGAAAGGCAAACCGCTCTCTCTGGCAGCTCACCGTACCATACGACGCACACAGAGAGACATGCACGCTTTTTAATATTCACGAGAAATCAACTCAAAGGTCAACAGCACAGCATAGGGACATGTCTGATGATGTGGACAAAGGACGCTTCTCTTTTCCTCTGTAATAAAATGCATTAAAAAGTGTGCACTGCAGTGGTGTATCCTCCCCGGTTACAAACGCAACGAGTCAAAAACCATGTACGTTGTACACGTCGAGGTGTGCAATGAAGACGAAGACGAAGAAAAAGCCGGGCGTCCCCAGCAAACTCGATACACTTTCTCCATCCCCGAGCTCCTCGTGTGTGTCAGTTGATGCGTGAGGTTTATGCAGGAAACACGTGAGGTGCACACAAATGTCAACTTGTTCAATGGACATGCTCATTCATTCGAAAATTTTCTTTCCTCTCCCTCTCTCTTCCGTTATCATAAAAACGGGACGTTACGTAACGTATAGATATACAAACAATGCATATTAGATTTTTCCTCTTAAAAAAGCGACCTCACCTCCTCCAGTCCACCTCTGCTTTCTCTCCACGCGTTTACATAGTATTTTTGTCTGTGACGGACGTTTTTTTTATACTGCATTGCGAATGGGTTGGAGAAAAAAAAGTTCATGTGAAGAGGAAAATCTCATCATCCCATCTCATCTCGCTCTCTCTCTCTTCAGTCGTCGCGCGTTTTCTATTCTATTCTCCCACTTTATGCATGCTACTCCGCATCTCTGAACAGACATCAATCTGACAGGATCAGAGGAGCGTGAAGAATTTTTAATGGAATATTGGTTACAGCATTAACATTCAGTGAGCTGTGCATACACACAGGTTTAAAAAAAACTTTCATCGGGTGATGTAACACATTGCGGGGATGAAACCCTGTATTTTCCATGGAAAAACCAAATTCGCGTGTTGTGGTGAAAAATACTATTCAAATCACAATAGAATTATTGTGAAAAGAGCCTCCACACGAAGTAGCTCCTTCAAATAATAATATTAAAAATTCCAAACTTTAATATGATTTTTCTGAGGGTACTCATTCCTTTTTTGATGGTCATGGTATGATGACATGTCATTATCTCAAAATCACAATCCTCTGCAAGCGTTTGCTCGTTCTCTCACTGTCAAACACACACGAAACGGGATTACAACGAGTATTGGAGAGTACGTGTTTGCATGTTTGACTTTGCATATCATCGCTACCAAAGGATGTATAGGAGAAACGTTGTGTTTGGCCACTTGCTCAAACATTGTAAATCTTTAGAGATGTTCAAGCATCCTCTCGTATATCTCGTTCTTCACTCGAGTTGTAAAGGGAAAGTCGTGTGTGTTTGCGTATCTCTGTGAGATGAGAGAGACGGAGCACAAGTGTAAACATTTTGAGATTGGATTGTGGCAATAAAAACGTACATATTTTTCTTTCTATCTCTCTTTGGAAATGGTATGTTCCAGCATAGTCGCCGTTTACACTGACCACAGCATTAAAATCCCAGAAAAAGAGGAGCGGATGATGAGCGAGGGTAGAGGCAAAAGTCATTTCTGCGAAATATATCATCTTCTTTTCTGCACAGACACACACACTCACATCGTCATCCTCTCCTCATCCACACGCATAGCATTATTCGAGTTTGATATTTTTTATACAGAGACCTAGTCAATGACGATGAAGCTTGTTAGAGCAAGCTCGATAGTCGTATTGGGAGAGAAAATGTGCGGAAAGGCGAAAGCAAAAACGAGGGAAAGGGAGATGTGTGCCGTTTTCACCACAGGCGTAGTTAAATATATATAAGCCTCTCCGTGTTGAGTTGAGCGAGTGAGAGTGTAGGTTTAAACGTTATTCCATTTATTGCCATTCCATGTACACGATAACGTCAGGCCGACTCTGCTGACTATGATGGATTACCCACTTCCCTTCTTCCCTTTCAAATGTATTTTGATAGTTTTTCTTCTTTCATAATATCCCACTTTTATGAGTGGTCGTACATAAGATATGCTTTCTTCTCGAAAAAAAATAATATGCGTTTATTATGCCTTCATGGCAAGAGGAGTAGTTTCGTAATAATGTGGAGGTACATACACACATATCCCGCCTTCCACCAATGTTGAGTCCTTCACTTCTCTCTTCGTTTGGCTATCTATTTTGTTCCTTTGTGCCTCTCAAAGATTCATCTCCGGCGCTCACAATTCATTCCCATCATCATCATATTTCAGTAAAGAAAACGGCTCTCGGGTTCGAAAACCCAGAGCCCGTGTTCTATATCGTATCGGTTTACTTACTCCAGTCAGTCAGTGGAAAAGGGAGAAAAACGTTCGCCAAAAAAAATCTGCAAGCAACCAACCGAAAACAAACAAGCTAACCGATAGACGTACATAATATGAAGTTGAGTGAAAAAATACCTCGCCTCCACATCTAGACTTTGGGGTTCAGGTAGTTTTTTATGAAAGTACGTTTAACCATGTCATGGTTCGACTGTTTGCGGTCTATTCCATTTTTTTGTGCCACGGTAGATCAACAAAAGTATACATTAGTTCAGAGAGACATGGAAAAACATGGAATCAATTTCGCTTCTTCATACATTCAATTTTTTAACTGCTAAAAATCTGTGTACCCGTCCCTCGGGCAGTAGTACAATGTCAAATGTAATTGAACGTTATTTCTGGACAGTCGAATTCAGCGATTTCATCCGAAAACTTTGTAACCAAACGGAAGCTGCACAAGATACTGGAATTTACTGGGCGGGCAGTATTAGCTGAAGTAATTACAATCCACACTGAATAATGCATCACAATCATTCCTTGAAAATTATGTCGTATTTGAGCTGCCAAAGGTTATAAATGTGGGCTGGAAAATCAAACGTTCAGAAATTCCTGGAATCCACATAAAATTCCGATGGTAATGACGGAACAACATTCAGCACCTGTCGTCATTCTATTTTCATATCAGCAACACGGCTTTGGGTGCTTGATTAGAAATGATCAATGATTGGTAGAAAGACATTTTGTTTCCGCTTCTATAAAACCGAACTGTGTGCACTGCTAGGAAAGCAGCATCGCAGTACCATTGTTATCGTTAACTTTCCCCTTTGTATGCACAAGAAGAAAAAATCGTCAGAGTGAGACTAACAGAGAAGAACGGAAGGAGAAAAAGTCGGAGGAACGAAAAGCGGATATTGTTTGGACAAGGTAAAGGTAAAACAAAAAGTAAACTCAAAGGAGAACCTTCCGCCGCCTCCTCTGATTTCGACTAGCACCTCGAGAAGACGACAAGGTTTTTTTCCTTTTGCGAGACTGACTGCGTGAGTGGAAGTCTCGAAGAGAGGGAAACAAGGCAAACATTTCCTCCTTACAAGCAATAAGTAATAAAGCTAGCCGTCCGTGCGGAATTGAGACAAATTCCTTGAAAGTGCGTGGCGTGCACACATCATGAGCAGAGTGAAGAGTTGAGTGGGCAAGAAAACAGAGAAGGAAAAACAAGGCAGGTAAAATGCTCAGTTGGGAAAAATAGGATTTTCGCTCTCTGCCAGAGGATATCTATAACGATGTATGTAAATATCACACGAATAAGTATTATTACAACTGTATATACGCGTATTTGTGCGTCTCACCGTACTTCACTGTCATAAGGATGTAAACAAGAGATGGGGATTGGTGGAGTTGCAATAGAGGAAGAGAAATAAGATGTGTGCGTAGCACTTCTTACAAAAACACGACTAGGTCGTATTTCCCAATGAAAAAACGGGATATGCGACATAACTTTGTCAGTTTGTAGAAACAAGGAACACGGATGACATGAAGATGTTGATGATGATGACAATCCTGTGCAAAACTGTGAAAGTACACATGAAACCAGTTCCAGCAGTTTTCACATTTAATCATGATGATGACTATGCGCAATATTCTTTCGGCATGATTACAACAACAAGGTGATATCATTCGCCTTCTTAAAGTAAATATGCGAGTATTGAGTACACACATTTTGCTCGTGGTGCGGAGGTGTAAAAACGAGAAACTCACACCGCACCGCGTTTATAACCTGCCTTACCTTACGACTATTTGTTGGGTAGTGTGCATTGTGTATCGTGTGCTCGTTGTGAGTGAAGGAGACATGAAACATGTGCACCTGTCCTTCAGCTAATTACCTTTTACTCTCCTGCCATTCACATCGCCTGTTGTATGAGTGCTGTATTATTATATGCGGAGAGAAAGAAAGAGCGGTAACAAATATAAAGACTTTCCCCGGAATGACTTTTCACGCAACGTTGACTTTACTGCCTTTTGACTCGCATCAAAAAACATATCCTCTCTCTGATGAGAAATGGGACAGAGGGGCTTTGTGATTTCATTAAAAATTATTTGTATTCCTGCCACCAGCATTGCACCATTCCATGCATGCCACCACCACCACCGCCGTGTGTTTTGGGCTTTCACCATTATGACCATACAGATTTGATATTCTTGATTATTTTGACCTGGTGGATGGTGCGAGACACGAGCGTCTACATTTGAGAAACTGGTGTTTGATGGAATGCCTCGAAACATGGGAAGGGTGGTGGTAGTGGTGACGATGGTGGAAGGTAGAAGGCAAAAAAACGCACAGCAGTCCACAGTCGGTCAAAACGTATAAACTAAAGACAAATTCTGAGTTTGTTAATTGTGAGAGCGACAGTAATTAGCCCTCTCAACAAAATTCTCTCCTCGCTGAGCTCCAGGGCACAACACTGGTAAGTGGAGTGTGCAAAGAAAGAGAAAGAAAGTTAGTGAGGCTATCCTAATTTCTCGACGAGTGATGACGCAAAAGAAACGTACAGGAGTGTCATTAGAAGTGTCATTCACCGGAAAATAAATTTATATCAAGTTTTCTTTCAAAGTGAAAACCCAGCAGAATTTGAGTGAAGTGTACACAAAACTTTGCGTCATTTTCGCAACGTGCTGTCCATAGTTTCGTAATGTTTGCTTGAAGTTTACATTACTGACTGACAGCCACATGCTGTGGACATTGCCCACATTTCGACCTTTTGACTTCATGTCTCCCAGCATGAATCGTGTACAGCATTCCTCAACGATCGTCACTTAGCTTGCTGGTTCCTCAGTTTAGCAGTATTTATTTGAGTGTGGGAGCGGATTTTTTTTTCGCCCACTGCATAATGACATGTTTGCACACACACAGAGAAATTATTCATTAGCGCCAGCATTATTTATTCCCGAAACTCACCGGATGATGAAGTCAGTGTGCGTACCTGAAAATGTGAAATTCTCAACTCTTTTGCATGCATGCACAAATATATGACATCCAATAAACTCATATATTCAAACAAGCTTCCTTTCCCTCTCTCTCTCTCTTTTGTTCACCAAGCTGAAGTAACAAATCGTATGAAATTACTGTCGTAAAAAGTACGAACTTTCATACCCATTTCCTACAAATCCAATCACTTTTTCCCAAGTATAATGCAGAGCGATCACGAAAACATCATATTTCATGAGGGAATACTAAAGGACACGCATGTGTATATATACGCGGCTCTTTCGCAAACATTTTTGCCTTTTCCTCCCACATATTTTATTGCTCATTCACATTTTTCCTTTTGAAAAGCAGGAAAAGCGAGAAATGAACGAAAAGGGTTTGGCTTTCCTTGTGCACAGCGTAGCCAATTTTCAGAGAATCACGGTGTGCTACAACCACACACAGTGGAATGCAAAAAATCCATTTAATTTCTTTGTAGCTCAATTACGAGGCTGGGAAAGCGAGCGCTCATTAGGGAACTAAGGGGAAATGAAATGTATACTAAACTAGTGGCACAATTTCCATGTCGAAGGTGTCAAACCGAGAGCCACACCACACCGACCCACAGCATCGATACCATTCCAAAATCACGTATGGTCTGTACATACACAGATTTCTTTTCAGGTTACCGAACTGTTGCTAGTCTTTCTGGCAAATAATGGATGATGATTGGGAGCTTTCGGAAAGTATGTGAATTTCAATAGTAGCACCATTCCGTTCCTAACTCAATAAAAGCCTTTCATTCAACAAGCTATCCAAAACCTTATCGTAGCTCTTCATAACAGGCTTTATTATAGTGAAGGCCATCGTCGTGAGCTATTTATAACAACTCCCCTTTTGTCAACCTGAGTAACACGTATTTACTGCAGTCCTTGGAATACCATGTATGAGCACACGCTCTGTTATTTTGTTTGGTGACACAACACCATCGCTTGAAACACCACGACAAGTGATAATACATGGCCCTTTAATTTACTGTTCCCACTTCATTCTCTCTCAGAAATGTGTAATTCTCCGGAAGTACCTTTAACTGGTAACAACAATCCTCTCGGCTTATAGTATGTTCACGTTCTACACGTTTACTCATCGTGAGCCTCTCCCTCTCACTTTTTATTATGCTGCCACCACTGCCCCAGGACAACACTGTCAACATCCGTGTGTGCGAGCACAAAAACGCAAGCTGACAGTTTGTTGCAACTTGGTAATATTTCACTTTTGAAGTCAAAACAAACACGGAGAAAGCGCACGACGACGATGTCGCGATCCTTTCATCAGCTTAAAAACTTTTTCGTCAATACACACATATCCAAGAGTGTACTCAACTCACGTATCCACCTCCGCTGTTTATATCCTTCATCTTCCGGAAATGAAATTCACCATGTCATGCACCACCAGCGCTGCTGTAAAAAATGCTCAGTCAGAAATCCCTCTTTACACACACACAACATGTAAAAGAATTCATCCATGCCCTGCAGTCGAAGAAGAAGTGGATGAGTACTGTGTTATTTATTAATATAATCCGGTAACGTATCATCCTAATTTTCTTTTTAAATTATTATGATCGGTCCCTGTTTACGAATGTATACCTTGTAGTGCAAGTGGAAAACTTTTGGGGCTCACAAAACTGCTGATTATTCCGAAAAAACGTATGAATCAGCAACTAACTTGTGTACATTAACGTTCTTTCTCCAGCAAAAAAATATGTGTACTTTATGAGGAGACCTTAATATTTTCTAAGCTTGTCACTATTTTACTGAAGTTTTCCCTGCTGTCAGAAAAACGGGGTGGAACTTCTCATGTTTGCCCTCATGCGTTAAGTAAGTGTGGAACTAATTTAATGTGCTGTCTAACGAGCAAAACAATGTCGGTGTATATATTACCGAATAAAACAAAGTACTCTCTGTCCATTTATCAATAAAACATCAATACACAAAAAAGAGAACTGTGCTCACATTACATTATTGGCATCCCACAGACAAAACAGTAATCAGGAAAATTATTTCTAGTAGCCCCAAGCATGTCATCAAGAAACTTAACGATATTTTTTATTGGATATCCGATATCCCATGCATTGGTTCAGTGTCCTCCTCCACCCAGAAGAAACGAGGCGCCTGTAATTAACTAAGGAAGATGGTGGACAACGATTTTGGAGCAAATGTTTCGTAAGGTGATATCATCCACTCTCTCTTTCACCAACACCATAATGCACTCTCCGATATGAATAGCAGTTTCGTTGAGTGAGACTCGCCTGCTCGTTCTCGGACGGAGAAGGTAGGGCGGCAGAGATAATCAGAAATAATGTAATTTAGAGTGAAAGGAGAGAATGTGGGGAAATGCACTTTCTCTCTGGATATTGTATCCACTCCCATAATGTTATTACTATTGCCTCCTTGGATGGCTCACTTTTTATCTGACATTCTTTCTCTCCGTTTCTCGTCCTCTTCGTGTAGATGTTGCGAAAAAAGCTTGCAATATTATGAGTAACCATACAGAAACGATTGTGCACACATACACACCGAAAGACTGAAACTCAATGAACTTTACTCACTAACAAAACCAGCATCAGGTCGTTTGCAAGCGTATAAATATAAAATTTTATCGTGGTGAAAGCAATTGGCTATCGCCATTAGCACACTAGAAAAAAATTGCGTCTAACTCGGTTTTTTTCCTCTCTCTCTCTTTCTCTCTCTCTCTCTCTCTCTCTCTCTCGTCATTTCATCCTGTTACGTTGGAGCAATAAGCAAAAACGGAAGAAAGTACCGGGGAAAGTACTGTTACTAAATGGTAATATTTTGTACATGTACAATAGTGAATAGAAGACGCTCACGGCGCAAAAAGGGTTTATTTTAGAAATATGAGGAAAAATTATAAAAAAGGAAAACCGCTGACGGCAGAGTAAATATATTATGGATCACTTTCTCCAAAGATTCTATCCGGTCTTTTTACCGGCTTTCTCACTCGATTTCAATACGTCGACAAGGTATACAATATCAATAAAGTTGAGGGGAGAAAGTGAGTCGACGAAAGAAATAGCAATATGTGAGGTAAAGGACGACTTTTTACGATCGAGTGTTTTTGTGAAAAGTAAAGTAAGTGAGGATTATATAGGAAAGCGAAACGGCGAGAAAAAAAAATCAGCACAAAGTGCATTTTGAAAGTGGGGAAGGGAGCGTACTTTTAGTCAATACCTTTGTATGCGTATGTGTGGTTATACTTTAAGAAAAATAGGCCGATGAAATGGCGCCAATTCGATAAAAATTACCCACTTCCACTCCAATCCACGGAATTCCTTCAAAACTCAATGGCGTCATTCACTCCAGCATCTCTGAATGTGAAACAGGACGACGGAAAATAGTCTCGGTGCTTATTGTCATTTCTTTTTGTAGAGGCAAGGGGAAAACGTATGAAAATGAGGGCACAACAGCGTACACGTGTTTATATTCAAATGAATACCTACACTGAGACACTGTTGTACTTGACAGCTTCAATTATCTACAATCGATACCCCCTTTCCGATAAGCCGACGGGCGCCTTTCGCGCAGACCTTTGTAACTTTATGAGTGGGTTTCGTTGTAATGAATTAATACACGGAGGCGCTTAATAAAAACTTTAATTATTTATAGCTACAAGTTATAACCTAAACGGACAAGCTAATTAGCAGAAAAGCATGTAGAAATTATATCGGTATACAGAACTACGACTGCAGAGTGTCCACAAGGTGGTCTCATCCTAATACATAGTTAAGACACACGAGTCAAATCCTAATATTATTGCATGTTGTAGAAAAACAAGATAATTCATGGTGATTCATGATGATGTATCTGTGTCGTTAATAAATAATAACCATAGTTCAAGCAGTACATTTCCACCTACGAAACAAAACACATTTTGACATGCTGGGACCCAGCAAGCGACATCCAACCAAAAGCAAACACGGACGACTTCATTTGATACATCACAGCGTATTTAAAAACTTTAGTGTTGAGTTAAGGTGAATGTACCGGAAAGTAATGGATTGCTTGTTTAATTACGTCTTCTAACTCATCTTGTCACAGGACACAACTTCTTCCCTTTTGTAAACACAACAGTTTATTCCCGGTACGCAAATCCTTTTGGACATGTTTGAGCTATTGTACACGACTGTGAGCGATCACTGTATTTACGGATGCTAAATATTCATTTCAAATGGAACTGCACTCACTAGCGACGTTCTTGACAAATGTTGTCAACTAATCACATTTCAGGTTAACTGCTATACATACACCATTCTCCAGGATTCATAGCTCTGCGACGTGTTATTGGTGGTTACGGTGGTTAGGCGTGGTGTGAAAGGGGGATTATGAAGATACCATAAAACAATACATTCAAGTTATTGTTGTATCTTATTGCAATTTGGCCATGAAAATGAAAAAAAAAAAACAAAAGTGGTAAAAAATCTGAAAAGTAAAAAATTGTAATCTTCTAGTGTCAATTATTAGATTTCAGCGTTACCCATAAAACTCGGTATACAAATTAATTCATAAAGGTCTCTCCCTGTGCACAATGGAAAGGGACACAAAAAACCGGAAACAAAAACTTGTTAACACCTCCAACCCCAAATCCGTTTTTTGACAATGGGAAGCTCGCTCCATTCAGAAACCACACAAACACGCACACTTCATCAGTGAAGTCCATACTTTGTACGTGTCTCTCGTAAAAAGCATCGCTGAGCTCAGTTACTCCACACAGAGCATATTATGACACACGATGAAAGAAGAAAAGAGTGAGAGCCTTGTGAAGATAATACAATAGGAAATCGAAATGACCGCAGATACGGTCTATCTTGCATCGTAAAGGAAAGGGGAAAGTGCAGCGGTAATAGTCCACCATTTCCGACGTGAAAATTGTGCTCTCCCTTATTCTCACTCTCTTAAACATAATCATTTGGGAACCCTGCGACGGTGGTGATTATGCACTACTGCACTTTCAACGCACACCCACCAATTTCTTCATTCTGACGGTGAGTGTAGTAAGTCGTTCTCCCTCCCTCTTCTCTGCAAAAAATAAAGCGACACGAACCAAACTGGAAAAATACCCTAAAAATGCCTGAAAATGGTGCTAATAAATAGGGGCTAAACGAAATGGCCTGAGTCATATAATAAGCACATTTTGCCAATGCGACACACAACATACCATCACCACCTTCGCCTCGCCACCTCTCTAGTCCACCGTTAGCACCTCCACATTCCTCAATTTTCTCTTTTGCTCAATGTAATGAGATTGGGTAGAAAAAACCGGATTTCCATAGTCGTAAAGTCGACCATTTTTATGACGACCAATAAAAGATACGAAACAGTCCTTTTTTCTCGCCTTGCCTCTCCTTCTCCATCTCACTTTCCCGCTGCAGTTAGCGCATTTATGCATGAAAATGGCCGTCTCGAAAAAAATATATTACTTTGCCAATTTTCTTTTACACTTGCAAAATACCCTCTATTTCATTCCTCTCCTCACTCTCATTCCCATTAAACACGAAGCAGTAGAAGGTCCATGAACGTTAGTTTGAAGAGTCTATAAAAAGTTGGGTGTGATGAATGATTTTATTTCGTTTTTACTAATTACGCTCTTTCTACGCTTCCACCTGAGCCCTCTGCGAATTCAAAGAAGTCGCCTTTATATCAACTCTCAAGAATACTCTGGTTTGGCCAATACATATAAATAACAAGGCGAAACTATGCAATTACATATGCATTCACGTTCATATTTCATGTGTTTTTAGTTTATGAACCATTTACACATTTTTTTACTCGAAGTAGGCAACTGCGCATGTTAGCAGTGAACACTATTTACCGTGTAATTTATGACCGTTTTTACGTGTAACTCAGCCTCGTCAACTCGAGTTGCCAACATATGCAATAAAAATTCATTGATTTACAAAAAAAATCCTGCCAACTCTAGCTTTTCTGGTGAAGCATTTTCATATTAGTTTCTGAAAATGTTCATTTTACATTGTTATTCCCACACCGCGACTAGTTGTTTTAATCACTATCAATTTCAGTCATTAATACACGGTTTGACTGATGGTGATGATGAAGTTTGCGAGTTGTGTAACGCACATCCATGAATAATTAACATGGAGTCAGTCCACGCATATTATTGGCTACTAAACTCTCGCTGCATTACATCAGCCCTTCCGCCTTTTCCGGCGAACGCACAAATCACATATTTAGCGTAAAACCCTGTATTAATGCTTCTGCTATACCAAATAAGTGGGAAATTAAATGCGCTCTCCCTCGCTTTCTCTATCCGGCATTCACTTGGCTAATATTTTTCTTGTTTTCTTAAAAAGCCTCCCACACACACGAAGCCAGTGAGAGTGATCATCTGCTGGCCGTCGGCCAAAATTTCCGTCTGCGCCACTAATGACTCTAGTCATTTCCGTACTCCAAGAGAAAGCCGGAGCCTCTTCGATATTATTTTCCCCACTATTCAATTTTTATGGGAAGACGGGGTCATTTATCAGAAAATGAAAGGCGTAGAAATGGAGGACAAGGTGACTTTGCGTTATAACTCTGATAACTGATATTATGTAATAATCTGCTTCGAGGGTTTGCCGACAAAGATGGATGCATTTCATGCAATTAATGTGATAACGCACACTTGCTCTTCATTGGAAAACAATGCAAATTGATTGTCGTTGCCAGCAAAACATCAACCTCGTAACTTTTAATGGTCTTTTAGATTTACGTTGTACTTTGAGAAAGTCAGCGGAATTGTGGAAATGCTTGAGTGTTGTATGCGTGTGTGTCGATTTGTCTGACTGTGTAAACACATCGCTGCTTCGATCTGTTAGTAGGCAATGTCATAATATCGATTTTCATTGGCAACTCTATGTTGTCTTCTGCCGTCCATTTCAGCAAAACTATTGAAATCTACTAACTTGATCGATGACATTTAAATGAACATTGATGCCAGCGTGCGTGTTCAGTACTTTCCAACAATTACGGCAATAATGCTTGCCACTTTCTCTATCTCAATCTCAATTTTCTTTAATAGGTTATTCTACAAAATCCGTCTATATTTTCCTAGGTTTTCAGTTATACCAAAACGTGTGGGCGTGAATTTATGTATATGGACTTTTGAGACAACAGACATGTAACCCACATCAGCTTAATTGTACAATGGAGCCACCTCATGCCACACAAAATAACCTAGTGACACGTTCTACATAACATCCGCAAGGGTTACTCCAACACGTGCTTCTTAAATGTCATAGACATTTATACTCATAGTTGATGCTTTGATGTAACTCTTACATATTTTGCAGGCAGAAATTTGCAATTTCTTAACATCTAAACATTTCACGTAATCTACATTATACTAATTAAACATCCAAATCCCTCGTG
>JAHZMW010004530.1:0-11681 GCA_027743745.1 Alloscopus bannaensis
AGCTTTTCATATTCACACCTACCAGAATGCAGAATGCCATATTTAGAGCATTTTTCACTCAACACCGTTCTACATATTTCTTAATACTTTAAATACTTTGATTAGAATTCTATCAAGCCGTCATGGATGCTTTTGTGAGTAGTGTAGAGTAGGTAGTGTCACTACTACACGTATTTTATAAATATGTTGACCGGCTTGCAAGCTTCAGCTTGGCTTGGAAAATTCGGCTTGGCTTGGCTTGGCCCGATCACTACCAGTTGGTAATTTGATTTTCTGTGCATAATTATTCCAGGTATTAATGCACGCCCACTTTACTGAGTTATTATATTGCATAGAAAATGATCTATTCACTTGAAGCCTGGCTAAAACACTTTTAGATCTCGGTGCGGCTGTAAACCACCCGTCGAACATTTTTGAATTCCAATACTTCTGTGTAAATTTGAGAAGAAAAATATTTTTACGTTCGGAGATTGTAAAAAGATTAATTCGTTCAAGAAATGTATTTATCATTATTTTTTTGCTTTTCCTCTTGTGTACAGAGGGCAAAAAGTAGCAGTAAATAAACCTGTTAATTTTTCTTTGAAGATGATCAACTTTTTTAGTAGAATGAACTAACCAAATTGTTATACAGTAGTCAAGTATACTCATAACATAACAGGAAGGAATTATCTTTATCACGTTTTCAGTAAAGTACCTTCTCATGGAGTACATTTTACTCAATGCTGTGTTGAGTTTTTTCTCAACATTGTCATAATGATCATTAAACGAAAGATTTGTATCAATAGTAACTCCCAGGTATTTGAAACAGTTTACAACATTAATTTCATTACTATTTAGCATAATTGTTTTGTCTAGTAGATTTTTTGATTGATTATTTTTCGATTTAAAGAAGTACATAACATTAGTCTTAGAAGTATTAATTTTTATTTCATTCGCGGTACACCATGCTTGAAGCAGTTTGTAGCATTCATCTATCTTTTTAATCGCTGCGGGAAAATCAGTTGCATCACAGTAGAACACTAAGTCATCTGCATACAATAAAAACGGTAGAGACAGTGACTCTTTCAAATCATTCGAAAAAGCACTGTATAAGATCGGGCCGAGGCATGAGCCAGCACCACTTCCTGCCTTCATTTGAAACATTTTTGATTCAAACAGTCCATTTTTTATGAAGTACTGTCTATCAGTAAAGTAATCTTTTATGACTTTTATCATATACGGCTCTACAAGGTTGTCATATTTGTCAATTAGCTTACATATTAGTTTTTTGTTTTTTGCACTGTGACGAGTCTTGTAGTTGTAGCATTGGTTTGTGTTGTATTGTTTAGTCTATGGTGCAAATCAAGCTCATTTGGTTACAAACGGCTCTCATATCCATAATTCAAAATGAATCACGGCCAATTGTTTGAGATAAGGTCCCTTTAGTTAGTACAATTCAACAGCGGAGTAACCGTTTAAAGCGCCGACAAGTCTTTTATAAATAAGCCTTCCTTGGAGTACCAATGCACAAGTGGCATGGAGTACCATCCACTTGTAGTAAGGATCAGGACTAGTTACGTATTCATGTGGAGGATGAATTATTGGGCCTCGGGCTTTCCATTTCGGATGAATTTTTTAGAGACACGAATAACCAGGATGTCAAGTCTTAGCTAGCGGACGCCCGTGTATACTCCACAGGCGACAATGAAGCGCTTGGTCATATGTGGGTTAGGTAGGTCAAGGCCTGTGGTAGTTGTGTTGAAAAGGACGACCAGTTTCATTAAGCGATGTAGAAATGGCGATAGAGTAAAGTCGCGTCATTATTTCTGATAATAATTACGTATATTGTACTTTTAAATTTTTTATAAATGTTTAGGGATACACATTGATTCGTTTTGGAATTTTTACCTTGACAATATTTTTAATGGTTTTTTAAAAAGGAAATTTCAAAAATCATTATTAAAGTTTTTTCCACTATGGATCAACAATCCCACACGCTAGAATTTTTTTAAAATGCGGAAATATCATATTTTAATTTTTAATTGCCGTTACTCTTTAACAGCTTTGTTACTCGATTTTTAAAATAATATTTAAGACGCGGAACCTTCTAAAGGCTGACTGCCGTAGGGTACATATTAAAATGCATTCACTCAAAGTATAAATAAGTATTCATTCACTCAAACACTTTGTTAGTCTGTTCCTTTCAGTCTCCCTATATGTACGATGATTTTAAATAGAATAAGGTTAATTTAAATAAGAACAATTCGTTTATTGTCATCATCGTATTCACTTACACATACATACATAATATAGTGTGTGTAACATTGTATGCAACCGTTTTTTCAAATCTTTGACTGCGAAAATTTCAATTCTTCAGGTCTCCGTTCAACTCATTTCAAACACTCGAGAAAACCACGCTGCACTCCTCCATCACCCAATAACTGTTTGAGTTGGCATTTTGCTAAAAACGCGATTGTGTTAATTGAACCTATTATAGTTTCCATCCACTATATTTTCTCTGTCGTCGTGCTGCACTCTGACATCGTCGTACGACGAAAAATTGTCTCTGGTTCCCATCTGATGACCATCCGCAGGTTTTGCTGTAGCCTGCCACATGAAAATATACGAATATTAAGTCAATCAAGATGAATATTTTTCTTCATCAGTTAATAAACAACTTCAAGCTGTTTAACTACGTACCTCTTGGCACTTTCTGTACATAATGAAAAGGCCAGCAGCAAGGAGAATGACTAGAGCTAATAAGAAAACAGTGAAGGCCACAAGCATTCCACTGGAAGGTTGTTGGGTGCTTGCTCCAGACGTATAAAGACCTATAGTTTGCAGCAGTTTCAAATATATATTTATTAACCGCGCTTATCTCAATCATCGCAATTCAATATCCATGAGCAATAATATTGAACCAACCTTCTTGCTTATGAAGGGTAATAAGGACACCAAACGTTGTCGCATTTTCGCTCATTGAACAAACAAAGGTAGTGACTGGATCGGTAACGGTACTGCTGTCAATTTCAAACCCCATTTTCGGATCGTACCGCAAACTGCTTCCAATCTCAAGCTGATGTATCCTTTCCTGTAATATTAGTAATTTTCTTCATTTTACATCTTTTTGGGATTCAGTAAGCAATCACAATTTGATATGATTCGCATACGCTATCCTCATGGTCAAGAAACAAGTATGGCTTAGATTGAGGATTGGACACTTCACATGGAAGTGTCACCCACGTGTCGTAATCCGCCGCACTTTTGATGACTTGCATGTGTTTTCCTTCATTAACAAATGTCGCTTCGCCATCGCCTAAGCAAGATTTAGAGGTATGCAATCGATTGTTTCAATAAACACTCAATGCAGAATATTATTAAACAAATACTTTTCAATCGGTAAAGTTCGTGACATGCGACATACCCACAGCGTAAATATATACGCTGGTCAAAGGCGTGGTGGCGAATGTCTTTCGACAAGTGTAATTTCCAGTACCCTCTTTCTGAAGTGGATCTATATGAAGAACCGCTTCGTAGACTTTTTTCATTGTGAGAACATTGTTACATGGCACTTTTCCGATTTTGGACGAATTAGTCTGGAATAGATTGCACAGTTTGCAGCCCTATAAAATGCTTTGCAATTTAATACTTGGGATCTTTTTTTCTTGTATCGTAGTATTTTTTCTACCTTCTCGTTACCCCTAAACCATTGCACAGGGTAGTTGGCTCTGCAGATTAGTTTAATCTCATCTACAGGATTATACAGCGTAAGAGTTTGATTGGATACGAGATGTGGAACGCGAATCCTTCTGCTGGAGATACTAGAATTTCGCTGTAGAATAATAATTGGGTTGGAATCCACGGGACAACTGCAATTAAGACGCATATTAGATTTTAATACCAAGCTTGGTCGAATGGAAACGTTTAACATTATTTCTGTGGTTTCGAAATGGCTTACTTCAAAGGTGATTCCTGTTCAACGGGCGCAGCACCTGTAAATCATCCATCATCATACATCAAATGTAAACTAGTACTCAACCAGAATCCATATTATGATATGGTTTAATTAATCAGATTTGCCGTGTGAGAATTAAAAAAACCGCAAGTGTCAGCTAACCAGAGACAGTTAAGCTAAATGTATTATTTTCCCATGTTGTGCTATTCCACACTGGCGCAAAGCACATAAGACCAGTCACATCGGAACTTGGTATTTTAATGTAGCTGGATCGAAGATATTTCTCCAGGTCGTAGGAAAATCTGTCGTCCTTTTTGTCTGTAATTTGACCATAGCCCTTCTCAGTTACACGGTCACATTGTATGAACTCAATTTAGCGTGTCATGTCCACTGTAAGGTATATTCTTACCCACTTCGAAGAAGTCTATCGTTTCATTTTTGTATACAAATGCCCACCTTGCCTCTCTTGCAATTTGAAATTTTTCATACCTGAAAGTTTGAATAGTTGCAATGAGTAATTAACATTGTGTGCCTACAAAAGATAAATTCGCCCAGAGTTTTTAATGCGTACATGCAAGTGAAGAGCATCTTGTCCCCAACAAAGACGTTTGTCTCGGGTCCAACAATCCTGACCAAATTCGTTGTTGGTATTGCATCGATGTCTGTATGAATAATACGCATATTGTGACAATACAGCGTAGCAGCATGATATATTGGTATCGTATCGTTTGCATTAATACAACTCAAACGAGTGTACATTTTGGTACTCACTGAGTGTTTCCAAATTGGCAATGGCAAGCTTCGTTGTAATGTAGTCTCCAACTCCGCATTTGATGATGCCCGATCGAATATAACCTTGACTAATTGTAGTCGAGTTATGCGCGTCTTCTCCATCTTCGTCGCTGAAAATACTTTCTGAGGTGTAGCTCCTTGAGTCAAAGTCAAACTACAGCGCACAATCAAATAATAATGTCATGCAAATGGTGGAGAGGGTAATTATTTGTTTTCGAGACTTCCTGAGATCGACTTACCCAGGACAAGTAGCCAGACTTGATTTGACATTCGACAGGATTTTCGCAAGGTATGAATGTCAAATTTACACGTGAACTGGATTTACTCGTGCAGCTCAGCTCACCTCGAGGCGTGGGGACATTCATGAAATATCCGTCCCCTTCGGTATTTAGTGCAAAGGCACGAATTGTCCCTCGGAATGTACGATCCAGCAGAAAGTAGAATCTAGCAGCCTTAATCCCGTCTGACAAGCAAGTATTACGCATTAGATTGAGAACATGTCAGTACTCGGTTTGACCATAGTCAGAAGACATGAACTCGGTATAAAAGAAATTGACATACCGCTTTTTAAAGTCCAGTTACACTGGCATCCAAAGTCCGTGTCGTAGTGCCAAGTCCATAAAACTTCTTGCGAGCCCTTCTTCACACAACTGACGTCGCCACGAATCGCATCTTGCTTTGGATGTGTAAAAATATCCGCGGCAGCACCATACTTGAATGTGTCCGACTTGTACGTGATTTCCCGAACGTGATGCTGAACAGGAACATTTTGATTTGTGAATCTCATTTCCACAGGCTCTGTCGCTTTGCATTGCATGGCAATTTTGGAATTTCTGAAGGTCATGTGTTTTTTACTGGGGCTGACAACAAAGCCTACGATGACATTAACGATTTAAATGAGCGTCTCTTGCATTTTTTAAAGAAATTTATGTCATCTCAGCTCTGACAATAGCGTACCTCGTGGCGGAGACACAGTGACTTCCACAACTTCGGTGTCATTTTTGTACGTAGCTGAGCACACATATTTGCCAGCCAAGGTCTTATTATCGCCTCCAGCTCTCAAGAGGAATCCAATTTTCGGATCGTACTTTTGCACTATGTCACTGCTCAGTGCTGTGAAATTGCCGTCCTGAAAAAGCGTTCGGCACAAATTAATAAAAAAGCGAGTCGTAGGGTATATTAACAACGCTTGCTTGTAGAAATATTCTACTCCAATCATACCTCATTTACCCGCATCACCGTCGCATTTAGTTTAGCGACATTCGCGGGACATGGAATGTACACCTGAGATACTCCTCCCTTCACAAACGCTGTGGCTTCTATTGTTTTCCTCGTGTTGAAGATTGTTGTACCATCTGAAATGATTAGCGTGCATGCATTTAATCCAGTTGTTATCATTTAAGCCTTTTGCTCTTTTATGACTCACAGTCGAGACCTTAGCACCTTACTTCACAGCGCAAACAAAGGAATCGAAGTTTGAGAGCTTCCCGTATATTATGGAAATCCTTTTTAACACAAGGCGGCAATACAGCCTAACGACAGAGAGTCGTTACTGAAATCTGTCTAAATGAACTCACCATGCGCAAATCTATAAATTGACACGGACCGCTTTCCATCAAAACTTTTGCATGTATAATTTCCCGTCCTCGACTCCTTCCCAGTGTACCCACTTGCCAAGAGCTTCAAGCTCGACACAAAGCACCGCTTTGTCGGATTCAATACATTGTCCACGTGAACATGCGTTTCCTCACTCAAATCCGGTGGCTTGCTCCCACTGAAGTCCCAAGTGATGGGATACGAAGCCTTGCAAAACACAAACATTGGCCGGAAGGAGTCCCACGTCTCATCCGCACTCGCGGCCGACTCCACTTCCATTGACTCGGAAGGCATGAAAGCCGTACTGATAAGCGTTGCCTTCTTATCCAAACTACTCGACTTTGTTGCAGTGATCACAGGGTCCTCGTTCGCAGACGGGCAGTCCAAGGGATCTTCCTTTTTTGCATTGACAGCTCCGACGGAGCACGACATGTACACCATGCCAAACACGAGCACGTACGCACATTTTGAGATCACAGAGCTGGGCCTTCGCGCATTTGCACCACGCTCACACCCACAACGGCTCAAACACTTGGCAGCCCTCATCATTGTTGGTGGAGATCAAGTGTGGCGTGAGGATTTTAAACAATCATGAGAACACTATTATTAGAAAATGTCTTGCACTATGACACAAGTGTTGCGTGGGACTAGGCCATTTAGGCCGTAATGCTGGTCTTTCTTCTGTCTTCTGTTACTGGCGCATTTAATACGAAACTCGTCCTTAGTCATCAGCGCTCCTCGGCTCCCTTATCGCTAATGACAGGAGCTATGAGCTCTTACAGAGTCAAGTTGTTAAGAGTACCTCCGCGAATGTCTGCAAACGCACAAGCAAACTCACATCTACCACAGCAGAAGGCAGTAGGCACCGCGTACTACAGTAACAGTGGCAAAAGAGCCAGTTTCAGTTGTTGACATTTGCATTTACTAACTCGGATTCACTGGTTTGATAGGCACTTTCTGGTGATGTGGTGTGTGTAGCCATATGTATGTTGCTGGTAGAGCTGAGGAAGAATTCGTGTGACGCATGTATTGATATGGATTCAAATAATAATGTTCCTCCCTTTGATTCCTATTGTGTTCTCTGCACTTAAGAAGAGCGAAAGCGATTATGAGAGAATAGTAGTGTGCGAATGAATATCAAAAGCTACATGTATGAAGAAAAAATCGCGTACAATGGACTATTCTCTTTGTACGGAAAGGACTCTCTCAACTTGAAATTTATAAGCTGCACAAAATATCATGTGTGAAGCAGGTGCTTTGATCGTAATAACAATGAGATTTTGAAAATAACGTGTACATGCATTCTTGCATTCATGAGGACATTGTTATAAGATTGTCTTAAACTTTACTATCAGGCTTTGGCATATAGGTTTGTTTAGGATGATGGGGAATGCAGACGAAGGCAACTCAATCGGTGTAAGATGCGTTTTCAAAGATTTGATGGCTGAGGTGAGTTTTTTTGCATGTACATAATATGAAATTAAATACCATCAGATTAGATGATACGTGATATTGACTAGCCGAGCTTTGTTGCACCGACGATGCTCCTGTCTACTTAATCTGTATCACAAGAAAAGAATCAAATAAAATGGGAAAAATCAAATCCATCATCATTTATAACTCAAGACTTTTTCTGTTGGATACGTTGCAGAATAATTCTGCTCGAGATTCTACAAAGAATCTGACGACGATAAAAAAAACTAGTGAAAATCCTGCCAATGTACATAGGTACGTACATAGGTTCTCTTCCTGTTTTTGTTATTACCAATTTCTCAGTAACTTGCATGTTGGTGAGATGGAAGCTAATGACAACTTTATCTCAAGATTTTTACTTCAGAGCCAAACCCTTTCGCTTGACGCTAAAGCTCTTTCCTACCGCTACGAAATAGAGCCGTTTCTTACGACGAAAACATTCCGTGCTTACTACTCCGTCTTCAACATTTTTTATCATCACGAAACTAAATTAGTTCATAGGTAGACTCGAAATGACAGTTAGATAACAAGTCCGCAACTATTGACTCCACCAGTTTTTGCTACACACAGGAGAAAAAACTGGCTACGACCACGTTACCAAAAGCCAACACACGAAAGCATACGATCATGACGTTGTACATGCAGAAACTCAAAAGCAGAAGGTGAAACGGCACGGCAAATCGAAGAAACACCAGCACCTTCACCTTAATTTCGGTTCTGAATCAAGAAAAGTCCTTCTTGTGAGATGTAGAAGAGTGTAAACTGACCAAAGTGCATTATTCGATAACGATGCGCTTTCTTGTCTCTCCGCGAATGCTATATACATAATCTGCAGAAAAAACTTAGAAAATTAAAAGACTCCGTCTTTTTTACCGAGTACAAGAACACTATGCAAATGAGCACATATCCACACGCAAACCTTCACATTATTTTGATACAGATGCATACATTTAAATGAACCAGAAACAAGTCATTGGACGCACCACAGTAAATAACAAATGCTGACATGAAACTTTTTTTCACTCTGTATTGCGATTTTGCAGCTTAGAGAACGCGATGATTTAAATAAAATGTTTTCATTCGGTTCAACACAAGTTTTTTTTCATTGTTCGCTTTCATGATGCAAGGCTCATCATGGAAAGATATAAAAAACACAGATTCTGCACACAGGTACCAGGCACTGACAGACCAGGTACATGTGTATGTCTGTGTGATGAACAAAATAAAAATCTCATTATTTCTGGTTTATTACGCTACTGCATTCATACCAGCTTAACTACTGCAGACATTGTGTATTGGCTGTACGAGCTTGAGTTGGTCAATGCAAAAATGAAAGATTAGTGTACACGGCTACCATTGTTGCAAGACCAATCCTCTTTTTTATCTTTGAATGTCGTTGTTGTAAGATGAAGAAACCCAAGCGGTTATCATCTCTTTATAACACTTGAGAATCAAAGTATTAAAAATTTCTTTACCGCTCTGTGTTCTAGTTGTGGTTTTTCTATCTTGTTCTTTTTTTTACTTGTCGCTTGTTACACTAGGATTTATTGTGTACTGAAAGAAAGCAGCCCATTATTGTGTCTTCCATTATCAAATTTTGAATTGTGGGCCGCACTCAAACTCTCCCCAGGGAAATGGCACCAGTTTGATTGATAGTTCATCAATGTTACTCACAGAATGAGTGGTGCCAATGCGAATAGCGTCAAAATACATATTATGCTTGTTGAATGTTCACATTGTTGTCGTCTGAACTCCGATCGGTCTTGATTGGGCAACTATTTACTTTTCTCCATTATCACTTCCAAAAAAAACTCATGTACTGTTATATCATGTATTATTATCGGAAGAAACGACACTCAACTCAGATTCTGACTGTTGACTCAATGAGTCGTCTTCTCTTTGTGAGCAGCTTAATCTCACTTGATCAACTACGTCAGCAAAATTTTGTATCTCCGAAGCGCATCTCATCCGTTTCAATAGGTCAAGTGGCTCAGCTCGCGGAATAAGGACTGAATACATATTCACGTATTCTATGCAATTATATGGAGTTTAATCGTTTATCACTTTATTTTCGGCGTGGAATGGGAGATATTGTCAAACTCGTAAATAGCAACTCATAGTCATAATACCTTTTCCACAATTCATTTGATGCATATAATTCCACCCCCTTGACTTTGGCTTTGGCATCTTGTGTCCATGCAAGTCATCATAACACAAATCGTAATGTTATTTCAGTCGGTAAACGAAAACGTTCGCCCTCTCGCAAGATTAATGCAACCTATTATTTGAATGTTTATCACGAGTCATATTACTAGGTGTTATAAAAAGCTTTGATTACCTGTACTTTTCAGTGCTCGCTCTTTATTATTTGGTACAATAAACACAATAAGATTCTAGTCCCTGTTCCTCATTTCTACAATTACAGTCTCAACCCGAAAGTGGTTATTAATGAACAAATGCCACAGATATGGCTTACGGCAATTTGTTAAAATCGGCAAAGCGTTCGGTTATACCACTGACGCTGACAATGGAGACTTGTTCTACTTTCCACAAAGTATTTTTCACAAGCAAGCAAGCTGTTTTGCCACGGTTAAGATCGGTGGTGAAAACTTAAAGGGGCGCGAATAAAATAAAGGCGAGTTGTAACAGGGATTCAGTGAGGTTTACAAGGATTTGTCAAAATAGCTGTGCTCATCATAAGGAAGGGATTACCTTGAGATTGTCCATGTTTATATTGCAAGAGAATAGCAGTACACAACTGAGACCACTAGCAGCAAAGTACTTGATAACCAGGTATGTTTTATTATGCTCAAATCTCAGTGAATAATACACACTCCCTGCAAAGTACAGCAAAATGAAGGTAGATTAAAAATAAGAAAAGCAGTGCAAGGGATTTTGAGGACGCATCATTCATCATTTCTTGTTTCCTTTATGATCTCTCGCTTAGTAAATATGCAGCCTTGAAAGCATTCAGATTTCAGACATTCATTCGACATGTTGAACGCATACAAACTGAGTAGGCAGACCTGCTTCACAAATCAGTCATGCAACTAAATCATGCACGACAATGCTTGTCATGTTAATATTTAATATTGTCTGATTGGAATTTGGCCCTACGCATCATTCACTAGATTTCCGTTAATCCATGTTGCACATTATTACGCAACTCGGCCAACCCTCGTTTGGGGAACGTTAATCATGACCAGTAATTAGCAAAAACGATATGAACAATAATACATAAAATACTGCATAGAGATTTAATGTCCCACACCCACTTCGTTTTCTGATCTCAAACATAATATCGCTCAGATTTTTGACGCTATAAAGAGTACAAATAGCAGAAACTCTTATTTTTGCCACTTTCCTTGCCACCATCTTATTTTCCTTGTCGTTTTTGACTTTCTTGTTCGTATGTTTAAAAAATGGCTTTCATAAGGAATTGGTTGTGATGCCTTGAAAAATACAAATATAAAATATTATTAAATTATTATTAATTGAGGTGGAAAAGTTGGATATATCGTTTTGTGGTGTTACTGCAACTTAAAAATTTGAGGAATTCGACCACAATTTAGAAACCAATGACTTGAATGTGTGGCGAATGAAGTTATCTTACCGATGTGTTTATTACTTTAGTTTTCATCATTATAAATTAACTTGGCATCAAGCAGAGGTAGGCAGGCCATTTGAACGATTGACAATTTTTAATTTCACGAGAAGAGCATACATACTAAGGGTGCGCTCTCCTAATTTTAGCACCCACGGAATTTTTGCGTTGTGTGGCCATGCTGCTTATTGTGGTGCTACCAAATGCCAATAAAAGCATTAAGCGGTTCATGGGAGATATTTAGAAAATTTTATATAAATCCAATATTCACATTGCCATGAA
>JAHZMW010004531.1:0-35926 GCA_027743745.1 Alloscopus bannaensis
CCTACCTGACCTGCCCTGACTTGCAGGGGACCTGATACCTGCGCCCTGATTCGGAGCCCTAGATCTGACGCAGTCGGATTTTGACCACCTTCCGAGCAAGATCACGGTTCTATTATTTTTTGTATGAAACAATAAAAACAAATACGGCACACACACAGAGAAAATAAGATCTTTGTAAATTTCAAAGCACCGGGCACCCCGTCTTCCATCATCTCTTCGCTTTGTTCCTGTTAGAAAAATGCCCTTATTTTTAACTGTTTCCCTCGCATCGTCGGTAATCATATAGGTGATTCGCCGGTACCTCATCATGAAAGTGCACTAAAAATATTTTTTCAAGGATTTCTCCCCACGCTCAACTCATGCTTCACACACTGCCGTTTCTCTCGGCACGCTGAAATCATCATAATTACTTCAAGTGCAACATAACAAGATCTCTGCTGCACCACTACAAATATAATCTTGTGCATGCAAACACGAATGGAATATAATGGTTATTATTACAGATTTTTTTAAAAAAGTCGGTAACTAAGTCTCTCAAAGGCATCTCGGTAGACACGCTACAAACGCATATTTTAACTGTGCTTCTTACACACGGTATAAAACCGTAACGCCTTTAAAGACTCTACTGACACAATAAAAGGGAGGAATTGAGCATTAAATATTCTTTTCTACAAACTAATCATTTACTCTGCGCCAACGCTTTTTTGTAGTCTTCGGCGCGGACAGGGTTCGACACCATAATCATCAAATGTACAGTTGTTGTGGAGTTTATGGCGATTTAATGTGTGTGCCTATATGGCGTCTGTGATTTTTGGCATTCAACAAAAGGTGCGAATATCAGCTGTTTCATAATGAGTTGAGACTTTAATTACGTCTTTCCGCTGCGTAAAATCTTTTATTCGGCAATAATAATGGAGAGATACGCTTTACTTCCTTCTAATCAAAGTGTTCTCGAAACAAAGACTGCGAGCAGGTACAGTCTAAAAAACTACGGTAGAGTGAGAGGAATATGTGTAGATTGTAGAATTCATCGCATTCCGGTGTTTTGTCTCTGTACAAAAGTGAAGAAATGACTTGTTGCAGAGAGATACCATGTGGCTCACATGGAAATGGAAGTAATTCAGACCTCTCTCAAAATAGTAATTGTATTATTCTTACGATGGCTAAGTTGGATAAAATAAAGCTCTCTTTTTATGTAACCTTTTGTGCATTTGCACAAATACTTTTTCTACACGGAGTTTACACGTTGCGTGATTTTGTCGAGTTTACTTCCTTTTCATGTTTCAGACTTTGAGACTCTCTCTGTAGCTCCACTCTGATAAAAAGTAAGAAGAACATGACCATTTGGAGTAGTTTTTTTTTTGCAGAAATAGAAACTGAATGGCACTTGTTGAGCTTGACATGTCTTCATGTCCCTCTCCGAGTTGAAGAAATGCATTCATATCAAATCACAACTGCTGTTTTCCATTCACTGCTGAGCCATTGTATTTATGTGCATTGACGTCCGTGTGCTTTGAACTTGACAAAATAGACAACATTTCCAGTTACTCGTTTCTCAGCAGCAGTAGTTGTGTAGAGAGAAAAAATAGACGACGAAAAAAACGCTTCATCACGTGAGACGCATTAATTAATTATTTACTGCCTTTTCTCAAAAGTTTCTCAGCCCATTCTCTATAATAATGTAATACCGTGAATGGTTCGACTGCTCATGTAAAATGCCCTTGGTTGGATGATGAGGTGAACTTCAGGAAAAACGACCATTACTCCAAGCTCATTGTGATGCGAGACAAAACAAAGTGTCGTTTTGTCTTTGCATTTAGTATTTGTGTACGAAAAAAACAGGACGTGCATTGCACTTTGCGAACAATTAAGAGCTGCGTCAGCTTAACGAAATTTACCAGCAACCATCTCAAATTCTTGGTTAGAGCAAATCCCACAAAATTGCTGAGGTAGATCCTACCTCAAATTCTGAAGACTTGTCTTATTACATGTTTTTGGAGTTATTAGAATCTCAGAAATTTTTGAAAGCCTCAAAACTTGAGGTATTCAATATGATTAATTTATTTCCTAAAAGCCTTTTTCTACACTAGACATGATCCCCACATCAGTACTGAACTGTGTGTAAACAAAACTCTCAAGTCCATGGCCATTTCGCTCGCACCATTAAACTCCGCTCTCATGCTGAAACGACGTGGAGGAACAATAAGAAATGCTAATATCTTTGGCATTCACATGCTAAATATAATAAGAGCATGATGAATGAGTCATTATCATTATGAATGAAGTCTACAACAATAACAGCCAACTACTACTTGGACTACCTTGATTTTTTAACACGAGTCAACATGGAATTAAAAACGGAGCGTGTACATCATCATAGTTCCTCGTTATTTACAGGTATCAGAGGGAAAATCAGTCATAAAGTTTTGTAGTAAAGCTATGATTTCATTTTGCTGCCAGGGAGTGAGAAAAGCGAATCAGTGTGAGGCAACCGCTATAAATAAATACTCAAAGTTTCGAGGAATTGATGAGAAGATGTCGGTATAAATCAGATGTGATGCAAGTACACTCTCTTCAGTGGGAAAAACCAAATGAAGTCAGTCGTATCTTTGAGCTAATTTTCTTTTTTTTTTATATAAAAGCCTTTTTGAACTACTCAAGTAAAAGTTGCACTTGCACTATATTACATACACGAGTGTATCAGGGAAACAACTATCTGGCAAGATATATTTTACGAGAGTCTGCACATGTGCCTCCCAGTGCTTATCTTCGCTTGGATGAAATGGTTTTCAAAATAATCGTTTATCTGATTGATTGTGTGTGTATTGCGCTCCTGACGCTTGAAATATAAGACGATAGATAAACGGCGGAGGTACTATTACACATTACTCCAATCTATTGAGAGATATGCATAATCACAAACAGCTCGCATATGAAATCGCATCAGAAGTTCCGCATTTTCGTTTTGATCCACTATCTACATACTTTAGTAAGTAACAACACAAACACGGCTCGCTGATGAATGCAGACTATTCATTGTTGATGGTGGACGTATGGAAATTTTTTTTCTGAAGAAATGTATTCAGAGTTACTTGTTGCACATTGTCTACACAATATATTTCATTGGCGTGCGTTTGTAGTCAATCTTCCAAACTCTAGAATAGGCCAATTACCGCAGAAAAAAACAAGATACTTTTTACTTATGAAACGCATTGTTGTTTTTATTTTTTAATGTGCCTACTATTCCTTTAGACAGATTCATGACTCCATTCTCCCCGCACGCATACCCTTCATAAAAAATGCAAAAAAATGCTATTAGAGAGTCATTATTGATTATGAAAATTTGAGAGGCTACACACAGTTTATCTTTGATCTTTTACCTTAAACCAAGAGGCATTTAGTTTGAAAATATGTCCGCAGCTTGTTCAAACAAAAACATGAGTAAGAAATGACCAACTCGAAGAAAGAGACGGTTATATTGGTAGGACGTCGGCGATGAGGAAAGGCCTCAAGAGCACGCATTCCCAATTAGCAATCACTCACACTAATTTATGCCACATGGTTGTTATGTGATGATAGAGAGAGAGAGAGAGAGAAGGGCATTGTTACAATGTTTAATGGATTTTCCTCCGATTCGCTACCAAGATATCAAGAGTCAAGTGGGATATTATTCGGTTCAATTCAGCTCTCTCGAAACAAGCATGATCTCTTGATATGATTTAGAAGGCAGTGTTTCCATTTTCGAATCCACAACATCGTATCAACAATAACAAGACAGCTTAATTGTTTTCCAACTAATGAGATTTTTTCTACCTTGAGATTTCTTACCGTATGAGCATGCCACATAATATTTTGATGTTGCTCCCATATTTGCCAACAAAGAGTAAACAGCAAGAGTATATCTAATCGAAGCTGACGTTTTTATTCTCAGCTACTATTTAGCAATAAGGAAATATGTTCGAGTTGATCTTGATTTGATTACAAACTCAAAACCTCACACAAAAAATATTTTGTGCAGGGAACAACGCGCATTAATTAGGTAATCGCTTTCCTATCTATTATATTTCTATGTATTACGCTCATATAATGTTTTCTATCCGGTGATAAAACTGAGAAAAAGCATGTTTGCTTGACAAGGCACGATAAATTCATGAGAGAATTGAGTCGATATGAAAAGAAAAGTAATTGAGTGAGAAAGCTTACCTTGTTTGGTGGCAGCGACAGTGTCCCCATCGGAAGACACCTGTAACAAAGAAGGCAACTGGTCAGATCCAGAGTCCGTCAGCGTCGGGCTCACGGACGTGGACGGGGTCAATGGGGAGTAGTTGAAGCGGGGCTGGTGAGGATATGAAATCGTGATAACCACCATGATTGTCTCTATCCGTTATATCTACTTCCTTCACATCAATAAATTACTCTTCCCTCCGTATCCACCTTGCTGAGTTTTCGCCTGCTTTTTACGAGAATTTTTTTGTGTGTGCGACTCCCCAATCAATACATAATGAGTTCGATACGTTCTTCACGAGAGAGCAAAAAAGGGAATATTCGAAAACCCTTCAATCTCTGTATTATTCCTCTTCTTCGTTGTTTACGGTCCACGACGTCTTTGGCATGACAAACGATTTTTGAAGTGGTTGAACTCTCGTGAAAGGAAAACTCATGATTGTCAATAGATTTTCACTGCCACTGCGAGCCGCCCCCACGGACCTGAGTGAAAATCGTTCTCTGACATACAAGTACAGTTCAAGGGGAAATCACCGGGTGCACGTCTTTAAGAAGAATGGGTAACTGAATCGAGGCGGAAGCGGAATACAGTGGTCGCTCCTTTTTGACTGGGGACACGTAACAAAAAGGAGAGAGGGAAGTTGCACGTGCTTTCAGCGAAAACAACACACCAACATATACATAATACACACGCATTCACACACTTGTTTTGGGAAAGACTCGTAATTACTTCCACAACTGTTTCTCTCGACAAAACTTGGTTTTACTAAAAAAAGTGTTACTAGCTCCGGAAGTATAATGTTTGAGCATTATCATCGTTTTCCTGGCCGTTATGTATCATCATAAAGAAAGGAGGGAAGCCAAGTAATTAGTGAAGATCGATGATGACAATGTGTCAAGGGTGGTAACTGTCACCTCTTCGTTCCCATGTTAACGGGGTAATTGGCTTCTCTACTTTTTTTCTCGTTCAAGGTGACAATAAACGCTACTTGACTGGTGTGGTGAGTTAGTCGTATTACAGCCGTTATCCAGTTTCCCCACAAAAATTTGTGTTAGTCTCTGGTTCGCAAGTTATGTAAGCGTCATCTCCAGTGTTGTCTTCCTACAGGGTGGCGAACCTTGAGAAGTACATAAAACCGTTCAAAAATCATCATCTGCACAGACACACGCACTATGGAAATAGTTTGGCTAATTTGAAAGGAGGCAAAGCCTGTCTTCCCCATTTACAGCAAAGCATTATTCAAGCAAAGCAACAAGACCCTGACGACGCTCTATGATGAATTACACAGAGACTTAGTGAGAGGTACATGTTTTTAATCCTTTGATGTCACCGTCAATCAATGACGACCTAATGAGGATATGTCTTTTGAAAGGCGATGGTGTCGCTTGCGAATCCACTTCGCACACAACCGACATAATGCATATAAGCCGTACTGCGTCATTGTGTCGCACGACTGAATTATTCTGCACTTATCACTTATAAGAACGAAAAGTGACTTTACGAAAAAATTCTCGTGGTCATGCAACCAAAGCAGGGAGTTATGTGTGCAACGATACAGATTCCAAGTCAAAACATCAAAGTCTCTCTATGTAAGAACCTTTTTATTAGGTGACACGAGACAGTGATTTATGGCATCGAGAGAGAAAAAATTACATATTATGCATTTTAAAAAGTAATGCGCCTTTAAGAACTTGTCGTTACTCCGAGCTATACATTGTTCACACCAAAAAAAAATCCCTGAATCAAACCCTTTTTCATAATGAAAGGCATAATACAAATATTTTTTTTAAATCTCGTGTCGTTTGAGGTTGCCTATATGTGTATCGCTTTGTGTGTCTCCTGCTTTGTATGTATCATGTTGTATTCATGTCTTTGTAAACCTACTTACAACACTATCTAATGTTGTGGTGGTGGTGAGCATGCATGAGACTCGATTTCCGACTCACAGCGCTGCTCCTGTAATAATTGCTCCTCACCCTGTCACCGTTTTATCATGTTGTGATTGTTTATTACTTTTTAAACGCTTCCCGTTGAGACATTGAAGTCTGAGTTTTACAAGACTCTCTCTCTCCCACAATCACAGATATGCACCAATTTCTTCGTCTTATGCATTTTATTACGCAAACTTTAATGTGCTCACGCAATTTTTGAATCTTTTCTCTCCTCTCCCTCTTTGTAGCGGTGAGTGAGCCAAGCCCACAAAAAATTGTAATCTGCAACGAAAAAGGCAATTCCTTTTACTGGACTGTATGATCACCGAGAGTCAAAAGATTCAATGAAGATATATAAGGTAATGGCTCTCAGAAAGGGGTAAAAACGAGAGAGAGAGAAAAAAAATGACTCTTTGCAAACAGTCCATAATATTACTCCCAATCTCTGTTGTATCAATGGGTATAAATTGTGGACTTAAGAGAGCGCCTTCATTTTCTTTCTCGTCGCAAGTAAACCTTTTCCCATTGACTCCCTAAGCTCTACATATCATCATTCTCTCTCAGAAGCAGTCTACAATGTGCTACCATTTTTGCCATATTCAAATATGAACGACTTCAATGCAAACATGACAGTTGTGTTGTGTGTCGTGCCAGACGTACTACCGGTTTAAAAAGTTCACTGGATTTCAAACGGTGGATAACGCAGCAGGACATGTCTGGCGACGCCAAGCGAAGTGATTTCGATTTTTTTCTCTCTCCTCCACTTCTTCAGTTTGCTTATGCATCAGCATTGCGTAACATGCAAAAACGCCACATCATTATTATGCGATTTAATCATAATGTTCTTTTCAGGTTAGAGATGTGTTCTTTCTCTCTCTGTGTGAGTACACGGTCAAATCCCAAAAAGTTTACAACGTCGATGACCTCCCTCTCTTTTGCTCCTTCACAACTGATTTGTTATTTTTTCTCTTCCTTCTGGTGTCTCCTATTTGAACGCCTACGCCGAGAAAAGTGCAACACAGTCATTACTTCCATCATCATGTGTGTGTGATAGTGGCCATTTGAATTATTTAGAGTTTTTTGTAGAAGCACACTACTCATGACACGAAAGATGGAATATAGAGAAAACAAGTTTCTTTCAAAGATAAAGGTGAGTAAGTAGTATACCTGTTTCCGTCAACTAAATTCCAGATGAAGTTTAAGAGAGAGAAAAAAAGAGGAGTATTTTTTAAATGGGAGAACACGCCAAATTTGAGGAGGAGATGAATCACCGGAAAGAACGAGAAGCAGGCACATTTTCAAAACAAGATTTTTTTCCTATACATGATGATGTGAGCGACATTTACGCACATACGTAGATACATAATAATGTATGTCCGTCTTTTTTAAAGAGAAGAGCACATCGATTGAATTTTTTTAAAGCTCGTCCCTGTCTGCTGTGTCCTCTTCCTTTATTCTTGAAGAAGAGACGCGGCAATAGAGCTGTCTATCAATGTATCGGTGATTTTTTTTGTTTCGTAGTCTAGTAAGAATGTGTACTCATACAGTTTGAAAAAAGATGTGGATGGCTGAAAGGAATTGAATCAGGTCGGTTGGTCACCCAAACCATTTATCTCGCTTGTCAGTCAAGATGGACATTGTAAAGCCGGACCTGGATTTTTCAGTAAAATGTTTGTGTGCCTGCGTCTGCCCACAAAAAGAGTCAAAATGTACAAGAGAACATTTACATTTCGCTGTGAGGCAACACACAGATAGGCAATCGCGTACTAACTGTCGGACTTGATTAATCCGTTATATGATTGTTTGTGGGTCCTCGATTTGAAAAAAATAGGATCTTGAAAAAAAAACTGATTTGACTACCATTTTATACCACGGCATTTCATCCTCTCATCACAGTGACGATGGAGGAGCAGTGGTTGGACGTGTGCCTACAAAGCTAGTTTTGAGCGGTGCTCGAGTTTACTCAGGCATCAAACTTCAGTTGTCGAGTTTTGTGGCTACAATGAGCATTTATGTGCTTGCGCCTGCGGCTCTCACCGATTCAATAGATTTCGCGACGTGAGGAGAGAACGACATTTTTTAGAAGCCTGATCACCATGGTTTTTACTCTGTGGGTTTTTTTTCGTCTTCACAAATTTGTGTGCTAACAAGCTCGTAACTAACTGCAAATAAACTGAGAAGCACGAGGACACTAAACTTGTGCACCACATTGGCTCCCTAAGTGACAGAGTGAAAATATAAAAGTATGTATGTATAACTGGATATAACTTGTGCCAACCTGCGGTTCGACAAATGTAGATGAACGCGAGAGAGAGATTATTGATTACAGGATGAAATCAGGTTAACTACATGTTGCCGTTCCCTCTTTGATCGTTTTGAATTACAAAAAAGAAAAACAAAACCAACACTTTTTTGATACGTAATGTATGAACTATACAGAGATACTTGAGTATTTAGCAAGTTCTTTTTACCTAATTGTTACTCCTCAGGCTACCGGCATCAAATCAGTTGAATCGGAGAGAAAATGTAAACCGCAATCACAGAAAGGGTGAACTCACACAAACACAATATGTATTTACACATTGTACAACGTTGAGAAAAACTATGAATAATCAGCTCGGAACAAGTAGAAAAAAAACTTAACTTTGTCCTATTTAGTAAACAAACGTTTTCGTTTCGCGATAAATCAATCGGGAAAAATGCATGTCACACACGAGTAGTCAACACACTGCTCAAAACTATTTAGGCCGCCTGACAATAATACAACATGATACAGTAATACATGTCTCATATCTACCATGACAACATAAATGCAGTACTTTTTTGTTGTCTTGTATTTAAAAAAAACATGGCATATTGCTCAAAAATTTACTTTTATAGATTTCTAGATATTAAACGTTGTTGTGACTCTGACTGTTTGTATCCTGCATTCTCTCTTCTTGTCGCCCTAATTTTTATTTGGAGCTTGTAATACACACATACATCACCGCAGCAGGTAGCAGACTCAATTAGATAATTCAAGCGATTACAACAGTTTTCTATGAAAATCCTCCGTCCGTTAAGGGAATCGGTTGAATCTCAAGTGAAACATGCTTACCAACAACAACACCGCAAATACCTTTGTGACACACAACTCTCATCCATCAATAACAATGGAGGCAACAATTAAAACAAAAAAAAACGCTGAGCATGATTTACTGATTGTAATGAGCATAAGATGATGTTGAAGATAATGATTCGCCGATAAAGTGTACACACCACCGTTTAGCACTGAAATGAGTGTGTGATTCCGCGATTAATTGAGCTCCTTATACAATTTGCGTGATGGACAATGTAACAATGAGCTTCGTTGACGATGCTCCTGATGATGATGACACTACACAGGGAAATTCCTGGCATAATGAATGTTACAAAATTGTACTCCTAAAGAAATGAGTCATGTTTATCAATATGTACAAGTGTGAAGCAAGTACGAATTGTTTTATTTGCTTAGCCTTAATAGTCGTGTGAGCTGTTTAAGTGAAGTGGCAAGGTGGAACTAACTCTATGTCCATGCTTATGCATTATGCATTTTGGAGTTGCATAAGTAAAAAAAGCACATTTTTTTCCGAGAACTTTATTGTGACTCGTTCGAGTAGGTGTGAGTCTCCAACGACAAACGCAACTCGAGCCTAATGAAGTGAATTGAGTTTCAATGCAAACTTTTGTAAGGAGCGGCGCACACTATTGAAACTGTGTGATGATCATCAGGATGATCATGATGAGCCTTTCAAGATGGATATTTTATGACTTTGTCGACAGAACTTGAGAAAGAGGTTTGTGAGAGAGAGAAAAAAAGTGCAATTTTTCCATGTAGCTCAAACTCTCCGAACTACTACTTTTTCAGTAGCAAAAAAAACTTCCATAAAAATAAAGTTTTGCAACTCCTTCAAAATCACCACTTATCCTTCCCAAGTAATTTTACAGAGATTCTCCACTCTCTCTTGTGGTAAAGATATCGTCGATAGTAAAACCATAAAAGTTGAATAATGTGGCGATGAAGTGGTATTGCGAAAAAAGGCGCAAGCTGGAAAAGCATTATTTTTAGATAACTTTATGTTGTAAAGAGAAATCCATGTTTTACCGGTTTTTCTCCACAGCAGCAAACACGCACACACACTAAGGTTATCTTTACACGGCGATCCTTAATTAAAGCCAATATATTTCTCGAAAACTATACTCATACATTTTGAACCCTGGTCACACACACACATGCACATACACTCAAAAATATATACTTTTCAGGATTGATTCTCTCAACCAACAAAGAGCTTTATTTCTCCCAATTCAATAATCCTGTGTCTCATAACTCCCATATATCACGTTGGCCTCCCAGTTTTCCAGACAAACTCACACACACACATGTACTTTCTCAAAGAGTTCGGTTGACAAAGGAGAAAAATGAGACAGAATTGATTCGCCGATTGTGAAGTTCCACTGCACCATGTCAACTACCTCCTCGGCTTAGGATGAGTTACAGAGTATCATCATAACATCTTCTTTTGCCGATCTCACATCGCCGACTCACATTGTGACTACATTGCTCTATTGAGAGGAGTGTGAACACAATTTGCGAGGATAAGGATTAAATACCGCTTTTTCCTCTCTTCCTCTCTGCTCAAGAGAGCAAACAAAAGAGTTTACGGTGAGAGCACACACTCACTCACACTTGTACACACGTTTTCTTTTTCCTAACATTACCACTCAAGAAAGAAGACCAAAACTCTTCAATCCGTTTTTTTCATCATAATCCGTTTTCTCTCTTCCCCCAAAAAAGAAATGCAACAATTGGGAGAGAAATAAAAAAACGTACATAAGCTTCAACTTATGAGCGTGTAATGCACGGTTCGTCTCCTAAGTAATATAATGGGGGATAACCACGGTGTGGTAAGTATAGGTGGTAAACTCAGATTAAATGGGAGAAAACACCAAGTCAACCAGCGGGAGAAGATTTTTTTTTCTCTAAAAAATACGGAACAAAGGTGATGTTTTTTTCACTCTGAGATTAACTCATAGTTTCCATTGAAGGCACTCACTCATCCAATATACGCGTGGAGCGGAGAAACCTGCGTTGCCGACGATGCGTGGGCGACGACGGTTAAAGTTTTACTAGTCACTGAAGCACTCGGCTCGCCGAGTTTTATATAAGCATATATATGTTGCAGGGGAGCAGGAGTGTGTAATGTTGAAAAAACATCAAACTTGAGTTACCAACAATGATAATGTGTAGATGAGGCCTTGGGTGCAGACTCGCACATGTGTTCGTAGTAACTTCGTAACTTGTGCAGAGCGACGACTAGTGAACGTGCGAAAGACAGGTAAAAAAAACGAGCTTACTGTATAAGCCCAAGCAATCAGGAGAACATGCTGATTACTAAAATGCAAAAGCGAGTCTCTCTCGACTTGGCAATGCAACGGCGAAAACGTTCAACAAGTTCTCTCAGCACTGAAAGACAAAAAAGCGTATGTAATTCTTGGCTCGTGGAGAGTGCGGTATTGTATTGTTGTGTGATGTGCGATGTACATAAAGTGAATGTCGTGGTGGAGCAAAATGTGAAGACATGAGTATTTTTTCGAGTAACAACACCGTATTGCAATCAAAGAGAGATGCAAGAGCACATCATTTTTTTCTTTTCTTTAAAATCAGCAACAACATTGTGGCAGAAATGTATGTTTTTGATGGAATAGAAATGCCAACAATGAAGAAAAAACTGAGCAATCTATCACGACGACAAACGGTTTGACCCGTGTATTACATGTGAGGTGAGATAGACATGAAGAAAGCGTTGTTGCATCTGTTGCTAGCTGAGCTTTCTTCATTTTATTTAAACTCTCGAACATAGCACAATCAAATGCTAATTATGTCTAGAGATATGTCCACACTGGATTTCATTCAAAAATGTTGTTGTAAGCAAAACACAGAAGATGTTTGGCTTTCTTCACGAGGAAAATTGTTCCAGTGTGATGCAAAGGACAACATGGTGTCAAAAGAAGTGTGTTATCATCACAATCTCGTCGTATAGGTGTTTGGAGGCACAAACGCGTAGAAATCTTAGAAATGTGCGTGAGCGCAATCAGGACAGAGCGAGCATTCATGTCCAAACTTTTCCTTGCTGACATGCACAAAAACTGGGATTACACGCATTTTGATGACGATTTTCCAACCTGAGCGGGTAAACAGGGACTTTCCCTTTATTTATTGCAATGTGGAGATAGATTCCAGAAAAAAATGTCAAACTCACGCTTCTCCAGTATTTATTGGATTCAACGCAAACTCAACAAGCAGTGTGCATTTTATATCTCTAATAAATTGCAGACGTGCATGCATCTCCTTGTTTTCTGCAGCACATTTCATTCTCTCTCTCTCTCTCTGTTGGCCACTTCTCAAACTCTTTAGCTTTTGTCCTGAAGAAATGCCAAGAAAACATAATGAGCACAAAGACAAGCTTGTTATTGTGGCAATCTTTCAGTTTTGCTGGTCAGCGCGCCGATGACGTTGTGAAATGCAGTGGAGCTTCAGGCAAAGGAGTTGTAGAATGCGCAAATGCAATGAAGAATCGCATGCTTAGAAATGCAAATGGACACTAAAAAACCAACATTTTTTTCTACCACTCTGCGTATCTCTACCTTTTGAACTGCGACTGGAAGAGTGAAACGGTGTGTGAAGCATTTCGTGTATAAAAAAGGGTAAAACTTCATGTTAGCCTTCAACCGTTTCAAGAAATGAAAAGAAGGAAAAATATGCCAGACAAAAAAAAAATTGGTTTTCAATCCAGCGAGATGGTTTTAGTGTGAGAAGAGGTGTAATTTGAGAATAATTGATATTTGAATTCTTCCTTTTCTCTGCCCAATCAATCCCTCTTTTCATCATTAGCATTGTCGTGATGATCGTTACTTGTCCAGAACTATTTTCATTAGAAAACAGGTACATACTTGCTTTGTTTCGTTTTTGTTATCCTCGCCCTTTTGTCTACTTTCACGTGTGAAGAACGTAAATGGATAAAAATGAAGACAACTTCACTGCCCCAGTCGTCGTGAGCTATAAAATAAGACGAGAGACAAACGAAGAGGAAAATACTTCCTCTATCAAACAATCCATCGCATCCGTACCATTTTTCACGTCCATTTTTTACAATCTTTCTCGTTTGACTGGAGTTATGTAATAAATTTTTATTCAAACATGTGTGCGTATTTGCATATGCGCTCCAAATGACCTCATCGTCATCCACTGCTTAGAGGCCGTTGTTTTCAAATCCCATAAAATCATCAACCATCCAGGAAAAAATGTATAAAGCCAGCCTTTCTCTCTGTGTGAATATTTCAATTTTTAATATATGACTCGTATCTCATTCCTTGTTTATCTTTGATGATGGTGTATTACCAATTTCATACGAATTATCCAGAAAGAGAAGGGAAGAAAACCTTTCAGAAAAACATTCTCTAAGCTAACAAAACTCAACTTTGTAGGACTCACACCAATCACCATTTTGTCGAAGCCAGTTTTTGCTCACTTCGGATGATAAAGGGAGAGAGTAAGAGAGAGAAGTAAAGTTTCATCTTCCACTCTATGGAGATCAGTCATTTGACATGGTAATATGTGAGAGCATCACCTTCTTGCGTATTGCCTATTTATTATGCAAAATGTTACGTAGGAGTTATGGAGGAGAGACTAATGTTGGAGGAATGATGGGAAGAGAGAAGTATTGAAAAGGAAAACGCATTTTTTGGTTCCTCTCTCTGGAGAATATTGCTATCAGCGAGGTTGGTGAAAAAATCTGTTTTTTTACATTTTACATCCTTTTTGTCTGTTTACTTTAATAGCTCAACTCAAGGCAATTAGCGGAGGAACAAGGACAGGTAGGGTGATATTTCATGCGCTTCATGTTCCTTCCACTGCTCTTCCTCTGACTTTACATCTGCCACAAATCTACGTATGCATAATGTATAGCTCATCGTCATGATTATGATATACGGAATGTGCGTCGATGAAATGGTTTTCGGCAGTACACAACACAATCCACAGAGAAATGCCAATGTTTTGTTGAGCCAACATTTTAAACATAAAAAACATACTCTCGCTGGATAGCCAAGAATTTTTATGGGATCTCACCATATTTTTTTTTAAAGAAAACGAAAATTCCTTGCTAAACTACTACGCATCACTTACGTACAAATTATGTGCACGGGAGTGCATCAGTTTATGAAGCATTTGGAGATATACAAAAATGCACGTGTTAACTTAGCTCTGACTCGGAGGCATTCCCACATACAATAGCAAAAAGACAACCGCTCGTGAGTAGTCGTCCAGAGATGAAGACTCATACGCATTTTTGCTGGATGCGTAATTAGAAAAAAAGAATGGGAAAAAATCTTCGTTCTTGGAAGGTGTGAGCAATCACAAGATACGCGCAGATTGACCATCATATCCATTATCTCGAGTTATTAGATATTTCTTTTGTGAATTCATAATAATATGTAAACCTTTTGATTTAAAATTTAAGGGAGGCAGAGAGAGAGAGAAAAATGAGAGTTTGCGTCGATTGGAAAGTCATCCATAAATATTCATTACTCACAGCAGGAACTCTGAGCACAACAAAAATGTACGTGTGGACGAATGGTCTGAAATTGTTTTGAAAGCCAAAAAATGATAATACTCTGCATCCTTGGTGAAGGAGCGAATTATGTTTTGAGCACAGTGTCCTGCCAACCGCTCAAGAATAATTGGTTCATTTGGCAAGAAGCAAAGACAAGACAAGATATTACCCACTGGCAGCTTTGATCATTGCAAACCGGAATAGTCAGACTATATTAGCAGACACGACACACACACACCACACCACATATGTTAATGATAATGATGATGTCATACTATCATGGAGGGATAATTATCATGTGGAAAAAAATCGAAAAGTGCATCAATCCTTCTAATATTTCAAGACAAACGGATGACAGTTCGGGGTAGCAGGTTGCTGCTGGCGTGTGTAGAATGTAGAAACCCTCACATTTTCAGCCCATATTTGATCCCTCAATGTTCGCACTAAAATGTCTTGTTTCTCTGTGTACGCGATCAGAGAGCAAGTTTTCGTGTTTGGCCTTCTGAACTGATTTACATGAAGCTGATAAATATATTAATAATAAATCGTTCAAATACATATAGAAAAAAGTGGGGGAAAGTGATGTACAGGCTTTGGTCCTGCTGAGAGTTAATTAATTAGTACACGCTGATTCCTACGTGACTTCGGAGGTGGTGACACTCAACTTCAGCTGTAAATGTGTTTTTAGTTCCAAATTTATTTTGTCAAACACGAAGACCAGCGGACAAACAAGACAAAAACAAAATGCCTGCTGTAAACGACATTGACCAACTGAAGAGGACTGTGCTACAATTTATATTTACTCGAAAGATGACGTGAGAAAAAAACGACAATGAAATTTTTCTGAACAAATCGCTTTCTCTGCACATTTGTTGTAGCAAGTGCATAGGTACATTTCGGAGAAGAAAATGAGGTAATCGGATATTTTTGATCACTTGCTAATTGCTCCTCATCATTCCCCAGTAATTTGGTGACGAGAGAGAAACCTGTTGAGCCTTGTGAGGGAACAACTTTGTAAACTCATGTTTCACGTACTTTGCCTGTCACATAAAAATTATAACACGCAGAGCAAAAAAAAACTTGTGTGCACCATCATCATCATAATGAGCACAATAATATTCTGTAAACATCTCTTTTTTAATACCTCATCTCGCTCGGTTTTTATGAAGTATAATTCATTTAGTCAAGAAATTATCGGTCAAGACCTCATAAACATTTTTTTTTGCATTCCAACAATAGGCATTTAACTTTCTTTCTGTTAGCTTACAGATTATTACCAATGTGATGTCCACAGCGTGTTTTTCTATAGCAACCCTTTCTACAACTTTCCTCCCCCGTGTGTACTTTTGTACACGGCCGTTATTCCATTGTTGATGACGAGTCACCATCGTGCCACCACGTGTTTTTCTTTCTTTTGTGTCGCCGACACACAACGACCACACATGCAGGAAAGAGAGAAGCAATAAATGCTGAGCAGACTTCATCTCACTCTCTGAGACTCCTTTTATTTTCCTCTTGCGAAATATTGCAAGGTCCTTTAATGAGCAAAGTAAATGAAAATTTTTTTTCATTTATTATCCGCTCTTTTGTAAATGCCAACTCATCCCTTAGTCAACGCCATGCGCTCAAATAATAAAATGTGTACACATATGTTCTATCTCTCGAAAAGTACGAATCTCGCTCTCACTGTCTCTGTTAATGCGATATTGGGACTAACAATAGAAAGGAGACGCATTTTTTGTGACACGCTCGGAAAAGAGTGTTATGCTTGCATTTTTTCCCTACTCAATTGTAATGTCGGTTGACGGCGTGAGTCGTGTAACCTTTATCAAAACAAAGGGTTGCAGGCTGAGGAGATTTAAAAAAGAAATAATAATGATGATGTGAACGAACGATGATGGGAATACGATGCTCACATATTTCTCGCCCCTTTCACACTATTTACTGTGGGGTATGTTTTTGAAAGATTTTTCAGCAAAGAGACTTTGACACATCAGGATACACAAGTGTATAGGTATACTTGTTGCATATTTTGATAATCGTCCGTGTAAAAAGGACTGGAAAATTGAATTAAAACAGCGGCATGCTTCGAGCATTGAATTTGATAAGAAGAGCAGCGTCTTTGGCAACGATGAAGCCAAGGTAAAGTACAAAGGAATGAGCTAAAAAATTTTAGATGCAGCAATTTCATCCTCTGTTTGCATAACAAGAAGAGTGTTTACATTTTACATGCCCAAAGTCATCCGCGGGAGGCGAGGGAGTAGTGACAATGTTGTAAGATCAAACATTTTCGCGTGAGGAGCATTTTCAGAGGCGAAGCCATAAAAGGTGGCTTTCCATCAAACCACATTGCGTAAGTGAGGAGTTAATAAGGACGAAGGGGAAATTGCTTAGAGCAAGAGAGTAATTGTGCGGAATCAGAGTATATTGAAAAAATGGCTACGCTACAACGTTCAAATACATAACAATACTTTGCACTTGCTTCTTTTACGATTTTTATAATGAAATCATCTAATTGGCTAATTTCACTTGACGAGTGGCCAGATGTTAAATGTCGTAAACTCTTGTATTAATTCGATGCAGCTCATTCCAGCAAAAAATGGCCCTCGAATGAATGTGTCATTTCGCACAGGGGATGAACATGTTCCCACGTTTCAACCAGGGTTTGGCCCGGGTGCTCTGCCAATTAATTATTCCCAACGAGACAAATCAGTGAGCTTGTATATTGTGCAGACTCAAGAGCAAAGTGCCCAACCCATTTGTCCGCGTTGTATTTACTCATCATCACAGTGATGCTCAGTGGTGGTGACTCAATTAGCAAACATGAAATATGATTTTTCACACCCACTCGAACACACCATGTCATACCACAGTCCTTCTTCTTCTGTTCTCATTGTTGTCGCAGAGAATCGGAGAGAGTTTAATTTGATCGTGAGCTTTACAGTTGCTGAGAACGATTAATGATTTTTGGAACTTAATGTCTACAAGAAACACTCTAATGAAATTGTCTTTTGTCCCTCTCTTGCCATCTCAGAAGAGGAGCACCCAACTGCATGAGGCACAGCAGATAGTTTTGTGGAGAGTTAATTAAAAAGGTGCATACGGAGGCACATTCACTTTTTTATCTTCAACTCGCATTCTTCCCTCCTTTGGCTCCAATCCTCTCACGACAACAAGACCTCTCGTTCTGTGTACACAGTCACCTTAATGTTATAAGCTATTGTATGTGAAAGAGAGATGCGAGAAGATCGGTCACGGACAATCATGCAGAAGTCCTCACTAGATTTTATAATCTTCTCTGTGAGCACAGCTTTTCACTAATTTTTAATCTTCATCATTAATTGCCACTGTGCTCTCTCTCTAGCTCCTGTGTCCCATTTTCTCTGTAATTCGACGAATTTCCTATTTGAACCTCAACAATGGCCTTAATGAACTTGTCTCTATTATATTCAAGAGGATTATGTACTAAAACCCATAATATATATACTGACTCTCTGCTTTCTACTTTTATATCTGACGAGCTCAAATCCCTAATCCAGTTAAATTAACTTGAAGCAAAATGATTTGCATTATTGTTATGATGCAGTCGTTTTGTGTGCGAGCAAGGAAAAGGAACAGTTTTCCACAAACCAACAACCCCATTCAAGAAAGTGACATTGGCACACTGACATTCCATTGTTGGCTAAAAGTATCGCTTTGGATAAAAAACAAAGAAACAACTCAAACTCACGCCGCCGTCGTGAACTCAGCCCCAGTTTTTGTCAACCATTTTGATTGAAACGTGATGTAGATGATGGCATTTTAATAATGAAATATTATTCGTACGCTACAGGAATACAGCATTTTCGTACACGCGCATGCACTTCCACGACTCTTATGATGTGACCTTCAAAACTCTTGAACGACTGCAGCCCGAAGGAGTACGACCATTGTGAGCATTCCTTATATTTCTCTGGTCTCATGAGGAATCAATAAATTAGTGCACGAATCAGGATCTTTTTTATCGGCCAGGCAAGAATGAAGAAGTGTACTGCCTCAGAATTGGCCAAGATTAATGTTTGTACGAAATTTCACTTTTTTCTTCCAAATGAACAAATCTTTGACTAGCCAAGAGTCCATAATTTGTTCACTTGATGAATTAGTGGGGAATTGAGATTCTTCCACAAATCATGAATCGCACAATTTTTATGATTCAATTCAGCAATTCTATTATTGACCAGTGAAAAATGAAGATGTTCATGCAACTCAGAAATGTTCACATTTCTGCAAAGAATATCTTCTTCAGTCGTTTTTTCTCCTTCCATCGCAGCGAAAGACAAGAAGATGAATGCGTGTAACCACTAGTTTACGGTAATAAATTAAGTATTCATCACGCCGAAATGTTTATAACTCAGACAGAGCACTGGCACACACATCAGATTTCTCACGAAATTCCAATGGATACTCTTTCTTTTCTTCGTTTTTGCATGCACTTTTCGCTGTTCATTCATATAGTCCGTGTGTTCTGCATCGAACTCTGTGTTTTATGCCACAAAAATTGTGCAAATGGCAAAAAGTGCGAGAGAGATGGAACGTAGAAGGTGAAGGATCTTGCTTGATATCACATGTCACGGAGTACATAAATTACATTTTAATCTTGTACCCTGCATATACCATACATACTCAATTTACCCAACATCATCTATCTCTACTCGTAAGATTTTTAAGAGAGACAAAAATGTAATCCGCTTCTGCAGAAAAAATGTAATGTGATGTTCGTGTCTTTATATGTCGAAGGTAGCAACGGAGAGCGTATTTCCAATATATTCCTACTTTTTATATCTGATCATTTTGTTCTGAGTTTCTATTTGATTGATGCGAATTTGATTTTGTAGTTTTTTCCTAGTTCGCACAAAACCACAGAAATGTACAGGTGCGTAGTAAAGACAATGTGGAAATCGTGAATTCTTCACGGTGAAGTGCTGAATTATCGGTTTTCATTGAATATTATTGACTCACACTTGCTAATATTGTGTGGAAGAGTGGAATTTCCTTGCGCACGCGGAGAGACAATATTCGACGAGTATATTATTTTATAGTTTTCAAAAACACTGGCAAGGAAAAAGAGCGAGTCTCCATTCTGAAATCAATGACAGAGAACAAAATCTTATGTTGGCCAGCATAAAATTCTCAGCAGATGATTTAGAACGCCATCAAACTCTAACTGTATCTCATTCCCTTATTTGTCTTGAAAGCAAATTGAATTAAAATCCACTGCACCGTGTACCTACCCGTCTAAACAAATGGTTCAATCTGGTAAAAGCATCGCGCCGAGAACGTGCATATCAAACTGGGAATAACTTCTGTTGAGAGTAAAGTTGAGAGTAAGTATAAAACGGAGTAATCGAGTATAAACTCGACGTTTTTCTTCCTGTCACAACAACTCCACACCATAAATAAATGAAACCGGCAATGACCTCCATCCTGCTCCATCGATTTCCATTTAATCTCCATCAGACTTGAAGTGCCAATATTTATTTATTAGAGCAACTTGTCTCTGCAACGTTGCAGCAAAAACGCAGACAAGGCAGAGTATTACTGTGATGAAATCCTCTTCACAACCAAAATAAACAAAACAAACTATTTATATATTCGAGTGTCCTCAAATTTGAAATCGGTTGCCCTTTTTTCCTGAGGCATATTGCGCATTTAAAGCTCAACCGGCATTGGTCAACATCAATTTACTCAATTTAAGTAATAAAACTCTCATTGGAAGGAATGTGTATGCTCAAGGGAAGGAACTGCCTTGCAAAAAGTGGCAAGTCAATGTCTGCCTCGAGATGTATGAAATTTTAGTCCGTGTGTAAACAGTCTTGTAAAATATTCAACGCAAATTATTTGAATAGCACGAAAAGCCCATTTGAAACATAAAGACTATGTCCTTCTCTCACTTCGTGATTGAATCCAACCTTTTTTCTTACCTCTGCTCACATTTTTCTTTTAAAAAACTATAAACAATAAGTTGTAAACCGTTTAGCCACCCCTGCTCATACTCAGCTAATAAAAAATAGCAGCTATTTTGAATGGAGGAGACTATTTCGTTAAAAAAATAAAGTTTGCAACGTGTCCAAAGCCTCACCATGATACTAAAGCCAGGATCAATAACACGTAAAAGAAAACACGACGAATTCTCAAAAATGACAATTTTTTCATTCATTCAACAGTCTGCAACTGGTCATTTGTTGCACACTCGGTGTCAAACAAAATCTCGCAGACTTTAAAAAAACGGAGGTATGTATTTATAATCCAACCGGTTGCGGTTGCAGTATCGGCTTTTCCCAAGATGATGAGATGATGATGGCACGGGCAGAAATTAGTTATTGTGTAGATTTTCTATAAAAACAAGTTGCTTGAGAGAAGTCAAGTCTCACTTCACAACAACCTGCATACCCCATTCATAACTCGCTGTTTACAATTCATCTCGACGCATGTAATACCTGTATTAGCGAGGCTGTGTTGAGTCAGACTACGAGAACAACGAGAGAACACAAGTTATGGACATTTCCTTCCATAAACTCATCATCATTCCCATAAAATCCCTCACTGCACAAAGATGGACGATGGAAAGAGAAAAAAATTTAGAATTCAACAATTGAAACGCAACTGTTTTGTCCTCCGTCATCATGACTCAAGCCTACAGAATCTCGTCCTGTCCTCAACGTGAGTTTGAGCAACTTTCTCATTTTGCAAGCAACTTCTCCAAAAAAAATTATACAAATCTCTCAGCGTCTTCATCAACCGAGTCCAGGCAAAATAGACACTTCTGCAGTGGTGGTAATCTGCGACGTCCAAGGAGTCCTCTGATTCTCGTCTTTTATGTATCCATTCTTTTCGACGAGACCAGAAGCTGCAATGAAAATGAGGTTCATTGCCAACACGCCGTGACGACAACGATCGTACAGGGAGACAAGTGCACACACTTATTGCACCTCTATATGGACATTATCGTTGAGACAGAGATAAAGGCCGTATAACTGCATTCATTTACAAGAAAAGGTTTTTTACCTCTTCGTACTAACTCGTAGTGATTTGCATAAAGTTACTTCTCGTGTGTGCAATATGAGTCTCTCTGTCAGCCCATTATATGTACTATTACCACTTCTTCTTGATAACCTTTTTGTACCTTTCGGGATTAAAGAGATTTCTTTTTTAGGTGGAAAAGTGGATTTTTACGGATCTCTCATTGAACACCGGTTTCGTTGGACAGAGCAGCAACAAGTTGGAAAAAAACCTGGTCATAAACCTCTTGGTGTTTTTCTCCCTCTCTCTTTCTCTCTCTCACCCTCAAAGCACAACAGATTGAGATGCGATTATGTTTGTTGCAATATTTTTAAAAAACGGTCATAATTGTACACGTTGATAGAATGAGAGATCGTTTCCATTTCCCGCAAACTCCATGTTTTCCTTCACCATTACAACAATGTTGCGTACATCAGAAAAAAACTGGGAATGTGTGTGCCATGTCAGAGGAAAGGATTATTATTGCGTATTATTCAAAAGAGTGAAATGCACTCATTCAATTCCTTGTTTAGTGCAGCAACTCACCTTTTTAATCAGCAACTTTTATGAGCTCACATGAGCTCCGCTTTTTCTCTGTGTATTACCCTCTAATACTCGTCCACATCCGAATGCAACAATGTGCCCACATATGTCTCACAACTATTTAAATACCCTGGGCATAAAAGGGTTTACATCTTACTCGACACACACTTTTGATGTGGCGTGTCCTTTCATTCTCCTTTTAAGTCCAGCTTTTGCAACGTTCTTCCCTTTCTTTTATTACAATCCTTGTTCCTTCTTCAACATTGTATAACTCTCTCGTACATGTTTCCCTTCTACGCTCATCATTACACATTTCAAGACAAGCGTTTTACACATGTGACAGAGTAAATGACTACTTGCGACGTTTAATCTGGTATGCGAGAAGCCAAAGCTGTGCTAATGTAGGGAGAGAGAGTATGGAAGCTTTAAAAGCAAGATATTATGGACATAAAACCATATCATTTTAACGCAGGAATGAGACAAGTATGAGAAATTTTTCTGAGAAAAAATTCATCCTTTGTGCACATCCCACATATGTGAAGAAAAAGTTTTAGTTTCCAAGTAGTTTTTAAGGAGCCATGCACCAGTCAGCAAAAGCAGTTAATCTATTCTCTCTCTCTCTCTTTATGAAAAAATGAAGAGTATTATATTATACCATATACCACAGGCGAAAAGTGAGGATGATAAAACAACTTTCGAAAACACATGTAATAAACTCCACTGTAATAATTTCGCGGAGAAAAAAGACGTAGTCTATTATTCTATATCGTAATACTTGTCATATCATACAAGTATTTTTTTTATCCCTCAGCGTTGACCACAATAAGTGAGCTTTACACTGAACATGAAAAATTATCTCGTAATCTCATCACGATCATACTTGTGGGAAAAATTGGACAAAAAACGTCCATACGATGTGTGGATTTCACAAGCAAATAAATAAGCTTCCATTTCGTGTTGAGATCCTTCTCCAAAAATACTTTGTCGTCTTTTTAGTCCATCTCAAATTTCGTGGACAGTCATGGATAATTGTTTGATATTATTACGAAGACAAGCTACCTACATAGCTTTTTTGTTGAGGAATTGGTTAGGCACACAATGCGTCTTGAATTCAAAAGAATCAACAGTAGATATACGGATAGATACATATTAATGCGTTTTGCACAGGGTTCGTTCACGATTTCATCAGCCTCATCATCGTCATTATCATAATTTTTGCTTGTACACCAATCCGAAAAGATAATGGACATGGATCAAGCTGATGTGTTCAAAAGGGAAAATTGAATGCATTGCAATTGGTTCACGCTGCTCACTGGAGGAGAGAGTGAGTGATGAATTACGAGGAAAAAAAAACAAGAACTTTACTGTCATATACTCGATGATGTTGGCTTGTCCCTTCTTCGTTTGGGCGGATCTCAATTTTTTTGCACTTTTTTGTGTCTCTATGTATCTCCTTAGTTTTCTCTCCATTTCTAATCACTCGTCCATTCTGACGTTATGATGTAACAAGATAAATTATTTTGCTGGGTAAGACACACGCAGAGATTGAGTTAGTGTGTGGGTTTACTTGTTCGTCTTGGTTTTCCACCTTTGCAATGCATTCAAGTTTTCCACTTTGGACATCAGACTTTGGGACTGGAGGGAATTCGATAATCGATCGACATTTGAAGAGTACATAAAGAGTACATAGAGATTCATGGACGATGGGTGAATACACGTTCTAATTTGAGTTTACGATGACGAACTGATTTTTAACAAAAATGAAACAAGAAACATTAAAGACTTACCAGCTGGCCGTCATAGTTTTGATCAACAGGTGGCCCGGACTCATATTTTTGGACAGATAGTACCGTGGGCCGCTCACCGTCAACTACCATACTTGACAATCACAGTGGCACAAAAATGCCAGACTGCAGTGAGGCTCTGTCTTCGGCGAGAGAGTTTGAGGTTGTGAATGCTCAAGAGTTGACGATCGTTGGCTGCAAATTTTGGATTTGCAAGGCCACGCATAAATCTATTAAAATCGAAGAGAGAAACACACAAATAGATAATACATCGTGAGAGAGAAACAGCAAGGTGTATGTATTGAGGAGACTGTTACTCTTCAAAACAATAATCATTTGCATACGCTCAATGTGATTATTACACGTTGTTTTAAACAAAGCACACACGTTGTGCGTTAGAGAGAGGCTAGAGAAAAATCAGCGAAAAAAAATTAGGTGGATGCACATCATGAGAGTCGCCCAAACTCAGTAATTCCCTCCGTAACTAATCTATCGAAGACGACAATGAGTATTGAAAGGATTTCAAGACGGGCCGATCCATATGCATACCTATATTACTTTGAGCATGTTGATATTTAATGAATATTATGGGATTGTGCACAGCTAATCTCAGCCTCAGCAGAATTTTTCTGCAGTATTATCAAACCTTATGGCTTCTTCGAGCTCAAGTTCACTTCAAGAATGAAGTATTTTTATGATATATTATTGTATGCTTCTGGGTAGAGCCGTCGCGCCTAATAGGATTCATTGGAACACGTCCGTGGGCCAAGAAGAAAATCTCAAAAATGGAATTTTGTCTTCAAGCTCTTTCCATCTTGTATTGAGCCTTTGGTGTATGGGACAAACTTGAAATGTGTCGTTTTACATCAAAAACCTTTTTACATTTTGAACAAGACATATTGATCTCTCAGCGTTTCCCTCGAATCTGATTTGAGATGGTTTCTCAGAAAAAGAAAAAAAAACGCCAAAGCACGTCGCAAGATCAAGCAGTATTTCATCCAGTTTCTACAATGACAACAGAGCTTAATATAATACTGAGGCTTTGGATTTTTCTCCAACTTTGCAACTTGAGCCGAGAGCAAAGTTTTCTGCTAAAAATTAACTGCACTTCTCGTCAGCGTCAACTTACAATCTATGCTCAATGCATGTTTCACTAGAGATCACCATGTGATGATGAGGATAATGGAGCAAATGACGAAATGAATGTCTCCGTTTATTAAAGTGTTTATGGGAGAAAAAAAAACTTCGTAATATGATGTGCTGAGCGGGATGCTCTCTCACACTTTGGAGGTGTGTGTGTACTGTATTTTATGTTGATGATTATTATGCGCTAACTTTGTGACAAGAACTTTATGAATGACCTTCATCCTTCATTAGCACACCTGATCCTGCTTACTTTTCTGTGTAATTGCTACTTTTACCACTTGGCGTTGCCTATATGCTCAAGGAATTATCAGCTTCCAATGTGTACAACAAATTCGAGGTGTACGAACGTGTACTCGGCACACCACGAGTCATTAGAGAGAAACGTTGGAAAAAAAGTTTTTGCATAAATAATGCTACATAGTTCTTTAAAATAAATGCATACCTACACACATGCCTTGAGAGAGTGAGGACATCACATATTATTAACGAGAATATTATGTCGTGTATCCTCAAAACTTGCCACAAGAAGAGCACTCTGTCGTAGTGTGTGTGCATCAATAAAAAGCTGAGCTTGAACGTGTAGGCAGAGGAACGCGCAATTTCTTGTTTGATGTGTGGGCGGAGGATGACAAACTAAAGATAATTGCTATTTAAAAGGTTGAAGTTTTATTACGAGTTTTTCCCTGAGATATGCCATCATATCATTGTGATACACAAGTGTTTCGGATTTGGGTAAAATATTAAAATGTGGACGGATTCGAGTCTCTCTCATTGTCACTGCTTGAATACATTTTTGGCGTCCTAATCAAAACACATTAAAAATATGCTGAGGACGTGTCATCATCATGTGCGAGATTGTGACTTCACAAAGGGGAAAATAATAATAAATCTGTTGATGTACACGAAATCATTTCGAAGACACAAACTGAAAAAAGAAATGTGCCTACTCTCAACTTGTGTACAATATTATGCGTTTTTAATAAAGTGCGGTATGCACGCGATAGAGTTTCTCTACTCATCCATATTTGTCGAGACAATTAAGACGCTGTAACTGTGTGCGGTAGAAAAGTATAAAAGATTTGTTGCAACTCAAAATAGCCTTTGCTCTCTCTCTCTCTCTCTCTCGTTGTTCGTCCTCTTTTGACTTGCTAATATGCGTATTATATCACAAGCGGCAATCATTTGATCGTAAACCGCATTTTAACTGCTATTTCCCAACTGACGTCAACGTCTCCCTCGGAATTTTACCGTCAATAAACAAACAAACAAAAGGACAAAGAAACAAATTGTGGAGGACTCAATATTATTTAATGCAGCTCTCAAAATGCTAAAAACGCTTCTAAGAGCGATGTAATTCGTCCAAATTGTTTTATATATAAAGCCATGGGAGCTTGCAATACGACCGAAACGTCACACATCATTGATGAACTCTCCCTCTCTCTTAATCACATTCCAAAGGTCTCATTCTCTCTTGTGAGTGAACGTGCTGTATGACCCACTGACAGTGAAAATTTACGAGTGAATTTTGTAAATTGGCAATAATGTGGCACTTTGGCGAAAATGAAAATTATAGTCACGAACGTCAAGTCGCTCGTTGGCACATAACGCATAATATATATCGGTATACTCCACTACCTCACTTTGCCAATGGCTGTGCCATACAAACTTATATTTATATACTAAAAGTTTAGATTAGCATTCTCACATTTTATTGCAGTGAAAAGTACGTGTACCGCCAATTCTATCAGAGTGTCTCTTCCACTCACATTTTTCCCTCGTGTTAGCTGTAAGGCAGCCCAATTCAATAATGATAACCACACAGTAATTTGCTTCTGTGCAGTAATGATATGATTGCAGAGTAGTGAAGGAACATGGCGGACTCCCGTGAACTGCTGAGTGAAATTATTGTGCGCAGCCTAAAGTGCTATCATTTACACAAGCCATGTTGCCGTTTTGCCATCAAATACAGAGCTATACAATAATCAACAGAATAATATACGAATCCTAGTATATGAATGCGATGGAAAACAGACTCTACGATGCACCACAATGGGATGAATGCACACGTTTGCATTTGATACCATCATCATCTCTCGTAAAGTGAGGAAAGTCTTTTTATAAATTCACGAGGCCAAGGACAAGCCTAGAGTGTCACGTTCATCCTGTCACATTTTTTTCCTATTGCAGTGAGAGAGAGAGAATAAAAAACAAAAAAACTGTCACTTGTTCAGAGTGAAGCAGCGGTAGGGCTGAATGACACTTTGAATTTACAGAATCATCAAAATGGCACATAATAATGCGTATACTTTCTTTTTCCTTCTCTGGCTTCTTATGTGGTGGCTGCGAATGAAAGAGATACTTAATTTTCACGATGTACAGAGCTTCACACACATTTCCCATTTTTGCAAATTCCTCTATGCATAATGTATCCCACTTGTGCATTTTAAATGACAACCACCAATTTTTAATGTTCTATGCAGTTGATATGAATGTGAGTCAATTTACGTTTTATGGGAAACGATTAGTCATATAAACGGCAATCATGATGATGATAATGGTCCTCTTCTCAACTACTTGACACTCTTTCCTTCTGTGAGAAGAAGTTCTCTCGAGAATCGATAAAATGGGAAGAAAAGTGTGCAAAATTGTAGCCTTTACCTCAGCCCGACTCAAGTGTCCGATTTGAAGTTGTTGTTGACACGGAGAGAAATCCTCAAAATACTTTCATAGTGTTGCTGACAGCTTTGCAAATTTTGCAAAAAACGAAATGTCTTCACTTTACGTCACTGAAGGACTGCACATTGAAACATTTACTGTATTTGTACTTCACATATTTGTAGGCACAGTAATAATAAAATGCACGCTAATTTTCAAATTCACAACCAATATTAATAAATATCCTCTGCATACACAAAAAAATTCACAGATATGCACCAACAGTTTTTAAGTCCAACTAACTCACAAAGATTCTTGAGAGAAGACAAGGAAATTGAGTGTTTGATCAACAAGTGGGTAGCGAAAGCAAACACTTGAGGAGGTACATAACCTTGAGGAGACTGAACAACTAGTTTCAATTGACCATTGACACATTCGAGTCGATGAGAACGATAAAACAATTAGCAACTCTTGAGTGAGCTCGCACGTGCTCAAAAATATTGCTGTTAAAGTTTCTGAGGCGAGCAGGCCTTACTACAGGGTTTCCTTCAGCGGCACGTGTTACTTTATAACAATAGTCAGCACAAACCCGTGAATCTCAAGACTTTTGTCACGACACCGAGTAATGAGCGAGTGACGGCGAAGATGAGAAAAGACACCAAACTAGATTTTACAGAAACGGCCGTTTCCTCTGAAAATGGATAATTAGAAAGGCAACAGTTGAGCCTTTCTCCCTTTTTAAAGAAATGTATTTACTCCTTTGCATTTAAATCCGCTCACTTGGATACTGACCAAAGGAGGGCCACTTTACAACGAAAAGAGTGCATTCGTATTTCTCGGCGTTTCCACTGAATTCTGTTTCCTTCGTCGTCCGTAGTCATGAACACTGTTTTACGACTGATTAAAAGAGAAGACAATGATGATGATGATGGTTGTCCCGACAAGCACAACAGACTGAAGTACCTAAGGTCTTCTGCTGGTCACCAAAATTGAAATAATATAATGTATTACAATGCTCTCTCTCTCCACACGTCCACAACACTCATCATATCCTCCTGATGAGGATGATGACGATATGGTGCTCTCGTGCAAAATAATTCCTATTTGTTCGTCGTAACAGTCATTCATACATACATAATAGGAAAGTGGTTGGAAAAATTATCGTGGTATACGAGAGTTTTATTTTAAACAGAAAGGAGAGAAAAAACAGTCGTCAAGAAGCATGTATTATACATTCTCATTGCTAAAAAGTCTCTATCAAGACAAGTGTCCGTAGCCATCTCCGTACAAAGAGGACAAACTCTAGAGAGAGAGAGAGAGAGAAAAGAAACTGTGCAAAAGGTGAGTGTGGGTATGGACGGTTGTTGATTACGTCGGTATTTGTTGTACATATTAAGTCAGGGTAACCTTTGCAAAAGCCTACATTGCTTTTACCTTGCCAATTCCATAAAAGGGCAGGCGAATCATGCATACACATGGGGATCGCGAATTGCGATTTTCATTTCACAAAATGATTTACACAGATTATTTTCATACAAGAGTGACGAGAAACATGACCAACACGTCTTTCCTCTCTGTCGTACTCACCACACCAACCACCACCTCCGTGATACTGCGAGTGTTGTTTTTGTACAAATCCTATGAATAAATTGTCCTCTTGTCAGCTACTGCTCCACTCTCAGACGAAGGAAATACAATGCGCACTCAAATGTTTCAATTGATTATTCCCATTATGAGGGCAACAACGCTGTGCAGCCCTCAACAATTGGAAGGTGGATCACATCAAAGGAAATCTGCAAATTTACATTCTTCCCTTTCCATATCATCGTTAGCAGCTCGAGAGCAAGAAGGAAGGGCGGAAGGAAATATGATTACTGATGATTTTAAGTTTGGAAAGCCAGTAGAAAAAATAGCCTTATAAGTAGCTCACTAATGGGCTCCAAAACTGCTTTCGAAATACTTTCCGCGGTGAACGCTTGTTTGACATGCCGGCAGTGTTTGGTTTGCAATTTTCCCCTTCAAATCATCCCAATTACAACTGGCGGTTCAAGTGGTCCATTATTGGTTTCCTTCCTATATTTTGCAAAAAAATGGCAGTAACATCAGGGGGAGACTCCGATATATGTTGTGTCATTTTCATTTTTTGCACATTCTTCACAAGATAATGTGTGTGTGGATCTGTATTATATTATGTATGCCTACCTACACAGAAAATGGTGTAGTTTCACTTTTGGACGCCTCTTGGCAGAAAGAGCATCATGATTTTCACTGTGGGAGAAATTAGCATTTTTTCAAAAGTAGCCCCAATTTTCATAACAATGAGGGTTGGGCTGTGAACAGAAATAAATCAGCGTTCTCTCTAACTTGTCTCTCTGCATGTCATGTCTGCTCCAACTCTGCACAATAATACCTTGTGGTTTTGTCTCGGTGGATATCCCATCGCCAATTTCGTAGTGAAGGGGAAGAGATCCCTGTCTCTCTCTCTCTGATATGTGATAAAATGTCGTCGCGAAATTTTAAAAAAACACAAGCAGACTGCAGGATACTCTTTTCCTAAGCATTTTGCAATACGCAATTAATTGTGCGGATATGCCAACTACAAATATGTATTGTATGTGCATCATCACCGTCGTCGTCGCGGCGTCATCATCAGTTCATGTTGTTCACGGCACCCAGCGCCAGCACTCCAAAAAGCCAGCCACGCCATCATGACCACTATCAAGTCGAAATCAAGACGTGGCCACCCACGCACAAAAATACTCGCAGAAAAATTATCGTCTTCCTCCTCCACAAAATGTGGCCATTTTTTGCAACGTTTTGTCACCTCTGACAGAATAAAGTAGCCCATGTCTTGTGTTGCGAAGAAAGATGAATCTGTTTGAATAGAAATTCTAAATATGTTAAAGAGAGGAAAAAATTGCATTTTAAACAGTTACTGTTTTCAGCACAAAATCTCGTATGTAAATTGGAAAAATGTATAACGAGCGTAATGAAATTCGCACAAACACGGGAAAAAATATCTGAAAAAGGTGTCTGTTATTATTGTTGGTGTCCTTGCGTCGAAGCGATTTGACCAAATTTTGTCTTCAATCGGAGAGGGTCACCACGCCAAAAAGAGAACCAACTTCGCAGCTATGTGTAGTCGCGTGTATATCATCTTATGGGGATGTCATTCAATGGGATTTCAACAAGTTCACAAAACTGCGTACTCTTCTCTCAACAAGAGAACCACACATCATGCACGCATGTATTGATGATGTTTTAAAAGCACAATCGAAAACATGGTCGTCGTTGTTGTTCTGATGTGACATGAGCTGCCTCCCATTTGGTCAACTGCTGAGGTGAAGCTCAATGTTTGACGCTAATTTATGGCCTCATTGCAATCTTTATGGAGACTGTCATTGATGAAAAGTGTTTGTGGATGGAGGCATTAGGCATCTCTCTCTCTGTGAAGTCACTGTTCAATTCGAGGGTGCACTTTTATAAATTGACACGGTATTCACATACAACACACATCTCACTTGGACATGTGCTCTAGATAATTTACGAGAGAATTTGTGTGAAGCCTCGAGATAACCTGAGTTGGAGTAGTGCGTCGTGTGTTCGATGATTATTATGGCAGAGGCTTGATACGGAAGTGTTGCCATTATTATGTAACAATATATATAAATACAAGTAATCATGAACATTTTTAGGGTTGTGTGACGGGATTGGGGTGGTCATATTTGCACATGACAATATGACAATGACGTGTTGTGCCCAAGCATGTACAAAATTTTCAAGTGCACCACAACCAGTTTTAGCTGAGTGATCCCCCCGTTTTGCCCTTATTTAGGAGTACTCTGTTTGGCAGGTTGACTTTGACTGGCTTCGATGACGATCATATAAAAGCTCATCAAAAGGTATGCAATGGGAGGTTCAGCATCCGTATCGCCTTAGCGTATTATGACGCTAATATTTGGAAACGTTCATGCTGGTGACTTCGTCAAAAAATTTCTTAGAAACGCAGAAAATCGAAAAGGAAGTTTGTTACCTCATCTCATTCCTTATATTGCCTTCGTTAAAAATTGTAAAGTCGGATAATCTTGATTTTTCATTGATTTGGTGGGAATGAGGATTATCAAGAAATGAGGTAATCATAAACTCAAAATTTGACTTGCTCCAATGGAAATTCTGCACCTTATCAAGTTTAAAGGTCTGAGTCATTTGTGTAGCTGGCTGGTACAGTAGTCCGAATCCATTACATAAAAATCATTGTTGGTAAGGCCTCAAGTTTTCGTTTGAAATTTTCAAGGTTGAAATTGTCTTGCGAATGTTGATTTGACATTTATTGAAAACTCGTCAACCACTTCTACACAGTTGTGGGGAAGTGGTGGAAGTAATGAGTGTGCAAGAATTCCTCACAATAGTTTAACGCAGATTTACAAATAAGACAAGAGACACGACAGCGATCTTTCCTAATTTTGAATCGATGCTTTCAACATTTTCATACACAATTATCAATTATTTCAATTTTTACTCTGCGGTCAAGTTATAACAATCAACTAAGCATTCCCAAAACGAGAATATTCTTTGAAAACAAAAACGCTCTGTCCCAAAAAATACAAACGAGCCATTCTATTTTCATCGTAATATACTGAACGCAGAGCTCTTATTATTTAGAAACAATCTGTGGAGCTCATTGCGAGGAGTTGCTGGACACCCTTTATTGCGCCATGGATTATTGATAAATTTACAGAGAGTCGATGATTGTCTTTATTGAAACCTCTCTGCATCAACCCACTGCAAATAGGTAACTAGGTTTATGTGTTCGCTTAAGATGTATTTTAATCCTGTTCAAGGCTGACGATCATGACACGAGTTGCTAATGCAAGCATTACAACGAACAATTGAAATGCTACACAATCATCGACAGAGAGTGGTTGTCTTCTCTTCATTTCCATAATGGTCCAAGTTTGACTTGCATCCAGTAAAGCAATTTAGACACACGACGAGGACATCTTGATGATAGAATGAGGCGAGAGAGAGAGACACTAGAAAACATAAAGACAAGAGGCCTCCTCGTCTCACACTTCTGCTTAGAGCGAAATGGAATTTTTGTGGGAAGGAAGGACAACCCAATGACTACTTAAATGGATACCTGATGCTCATTGAATATTAATCGTTCTGGAGCTGAAACGACGGAGACACAACTAGACAATGCTTTACAATATACTTTCTCACTTTTAACACGTTCTCTCACCAGCATCAACATAATATCCGCCTACTCACACTTAATAAACGAGTTGCACACACATCCTATAATAATAATAATACCTGTTTGTCTTTGCTCTTCTCAACTCATACATGATTCACACCAGAGAATTTCTCCACGTAGACATGTACAATAGTACTGTTTTTACATTTTTACTATTAATTCAGATTCTCAGAGCGAAACCCTAGTTGCTACGAATGATACCGATTAAACCAGACGGTCCCTCAGGAGGAGCTCTGCTGAATCCCATTTCTCGTCGTTTCCCTCACAGCCATTCCTCATTGTCGTCATGCAAGACAAAGGAGTGCCATATTGTCGAGATGCGACGAGAGATGGACAAGTTTGAGCAAAAGACATGGAAAAAGCCATTGTCTCAATCTGAAATAAAAACTCTGCCACCACCGCAGTCACACTGTATCATCAAGAAATCTCTTCATGATTCATTCATGTGATGGCATTTGTATCTCTCGAGACTCGCTCTCAAATGTTGTGCATCAACTTTTCGTATTTCATTGTTGGATGATGATCCTCCGACTTTTGTGAGTAAACAAATCACATTTTTCATTATCAACGAAATGCAAAAATGGCGGAGTGAGGGAGAACGCGATGCGGCAGCATCATGCACAACGATTCATCGTGAGCGAAGCTTATTTTTTTAAGATAAAATACAATGACCTGTACCAACATAAAAGAAGAACCGCAAGGAAAGTATAGCACGCACGAAAGCGTTTCTCCATATAAATCTTTTACTCGAGCATAATTGAGAGTGTCGTCACACAACACCAACACCAGAAAAATGTGGTTTCCAACTTTGGTGGTACATGCTCGTACAACAAACTTGTTGCATATTTCTTCCTCTATCATTTTCCCTGACCCTTGCGGGTGTTTGCAACATTAGTTTCTAACGTGAAATGTTCTCAAAACGCTACCCATTGTCTTGTCTCTCATCATTGAGCTACAGCAGCTTCCTCATACACACACATTGTATCACTTCCAAATTATACCCTTTTTAAAACAAAATATATCATGCCACTCTCTCGCAGCATTGCCATGAAAGGTATTTTAATGGAGGCAGAGAAATTGAGTGAAAAATATGGTGAAACAAGGTTCAATCTGAAAGAAATGTGATGCAATTACATCACACTTTTTCAACTTGATTCTCTCAGTTTCCCTTCTATTGTTCTTCCCCTCACAACTCACTTTTCTCTCGTCGTCCTCGTGACTCTCAAGAAAGTGTCCGCGTAAGAGGTATCCTACTTCTAGCATCTGCTCACCTCACACTCTCCAATAATGAGATTAAAACTTCCATTATTATGCAACCCGACCTTTTTTATCTGAGTTTTAACACCAAAGTCACTGTGATAAGCAGAGAACGTCCACCTCGCAAGTTCACCTGACATTTTATAATTTTTTTATTTCCCTCCCCACTCTTACACAACCCTTCAAAAATTTAACCTTGGACAAAGCAAACAAAAAAACTAGTTCGCATTACATGTGGTATAATATTACTTCCTATCCAAAGTAAAAGCTTACGAAGAGATAAATGTTGTCATGTTACGAAAGAATTCCGTTAAATCATTGTGGATTTGAAAGTTCTTTAAAGACAAAAAAGTTTGATCACGCGACAGTCCAGAGACCCAGGAAAAGGGAGTATCACGCAACACCCAATGCGACTATTGTTTTTCTAATTAATTAAGTAGTTGAGACTGACTCATTCATTCGGAGCAATTGAAAGTGAATGAACGGCGAATGAGAAGCCATTACCACTTTTCCTTGCATGCATTAAATCACCAAAATCAAAGACGCATCAATGTTGCTTTTGGCCCTGCCGTCATCTTTGACTCTCATCTGTGAAAACAAAAAAGTCGTGAAAAGTGTCGACGAGTCTGCTCGTATTGTGCAGAGCACGTATCTGTGTTTCACGACCTCATCATCATGAATGTCTACAAGTTGGATGCGAGTCACTTATCATAATATATTGACATGCGAGTTGCGGCGGCAGTGAGGTTTCAATTACTTACCGAATTCCTTCTTTCTCTCCTTCCTTTCCCGTAATAACCTCCGTGAACGTGCTGCTTCAGTGTACCGTGCAACTTTCCGCATCTTTGGACCGCTTCAAAATACAGTCATTCACTCGACGAGGAACGAAGCCTTTCCATGATATGTAATCATAATTGTAAGGATAAAATGATGACGAGATGGACCTGTTCCTCTCTGTCTTTCCCGTTGCAAATTGAAACAACTCATTTACTTCTTCCTATGTATTTGTCTTCATTTTTGTGGAATGAAAAAAAAGACCGAATACACGACTCCTTCTGAAGACTTGCATGTTTTCAATATATTGCAGCATTCTGAGTGCAGAGATTTTGTTCCTTTTGTTCGTGTCACGACTTTTTCATAAAATATCCTCAAGAAGGAAAATTGTGGCGAAATGCCTTCAAGAGGAAGAGGAACGTTCTTTGCATAAACTCCGGGAGAGGTACAGTTGTCTCTCAATGAGCCTGTTGACAGGGCGGAATGTTTTAGCGTAGAAATTGGAGAAAACGTTGGGTAGGAAACGAGTGTGTTGTGCCTACTACAAATTACGTCGAGTTACGGGGAAAACTCTATTTGTATGAGTTGGTGTTTCTATGAATGAGATAAATACTCAAAACCGGGTGTAGGAAAACTTCCGGCGCTCAATTCCCGGCGAACCAACTCCCGGCGCTCAACTCCCT
>JAHZMW010004532.1:0-10192 GCA_027743745.1 Alloscopus bannaensis
CGCACACTGCAAAATGTACTTCACTTTACACTTATCTGCTTAATTGAGAGTCTCAATTATTGAAAAAGTTCTCCTGGTTTGAAATGATGGCGACATAAACTTCTCTACACTATAAACCCTGCTTCCGTGGTCATGCGAAAACAGTATGACTAGAGCATGGAAGTAGTATGGACATAATAGTTTCCCACACGTTATCTTTTTTAAGATCTACATGCAATCTCAATTAAAATTTGCATTGTTTTGCAATTTCCTTCTAAAAGTATTGCAAGTGAAAGAGTAATAAAATATAATTACAGGTAATAAACTTCTCTACAACTCGTCCTTCACATGTAGGTGAGTAAGAGAAAAATGTTACTCACCTGAGCTTTCACTTGACCTTTCACTTTATTCACTTACGAGAATGTTGTAAAACTATAAATAAAATCAAACACCATTAAATCCAGGACAAGATTATAAAATGTCTCGACCTGTGATGTCGTTAAAAGCACATCATTCACCAACTTTATTTTAATTCACATCTTGTGTGAAGAAAAAGCAATCTTTTTACATTTTTAATGTGACGAAAAGACTGCGTTTACTTCACACAAGGTGTGAATTAAAATAAAGTTTTCAAACTTACGGAATCCTGAGCAGAGATGGTAAAAGGCTCCGTCTTCATGTGGACGTAAATTTAGTGTGCACGTTTTGTGTACATGGCCAAATGAATGAGGGAATGAAAGTCATTCCATCATTCATTTTAATCAAGCGGGCAGTCTCGCTTCTCTCCATTTCATAAATAAGATACCCTCTAGAGGTATCTCTTTACTTACCCTAACCCAGGAGTTCAAGGTTAAGGTAAAAAACTTATAATGATGAAGGAGTTAGGGTAAAATATCGGGGGTAAGGTAAGGTTTGGGTACCCCTAACCCCCCGCTGTCAACTTTGAATACGGCTCCCCCAGGAGAATGAGCAGCTTCAGGAGGCGGACCAACGAGTCTTGGGTGGGTGCGACATGTGCAGCACGCTCCAGAAGCGCGTGGACAGCGTTCAGCCCCCCGCCGACGGTGTAGTTGATCTCCGCCCCGCCCGAAACCAGCAAAATGGCAGCTTCAAAACGTCCGTTGGTGATCTCGACGTGGAGTCGGGGTAGGTCATCACCGCCCCCGTCCCGTTCTGCATAACATAGCCGGAGCAACCGGCCTTGAGGACCTTTTTGACGAGCTCGGCTACCCCTATATCTAGGGCCGTGGTAAGAGCAGCCTGGTCAGCCGCGCCGACTCCTGGCAGCAGGTGCTCGTTGGCCACAGCCCTCGCGTCCCGATACAGGCAGAGCACGTCCTAATAGAGGAGGAGAAACGTCGATTGTTGTTGCATATTATGGAAAAGTTACGTGGTGAATGTGGTGAATGGACGTAGTACAGTGAGTAGTTTCGGGGAGTCGACCATCTTGCTAGCCGCATCAAAAAGATGCCCCTCGTTCCCCTCACTGATCATGTTTACGATCGAGTTGGAAAAGGCCACTTTCCGGTCCTCGTCTTCGTTGTTTACTTTCGCACGAAGAAGGCGGAAGAATTCAGCCCGTGTTTTGGGGTTGTCGGATCGGATCGCCTTGGCAAGCGGATTCATTCCGTCGGAGTCCTCCACGAGTAAATTCTCGGGAGCATTCTCGTCGTTTTCGAAGAGGGACTGAAGTGAGTCACGCTTGTCATGCTTGACGGCAACATGATACGCCGTCATCCCCTCTGAGCTCTCCTTTTCGCCGTAAAAATTGCTAACTGCGGGATGGCCCAGAAGTGAAGTCGACATGACGAGAAGGTGTACGTCGTCGAAGTTGGGGTGACGCAGGCCTTGTATCGCCATCTCCCCAATAAATTCGCCGGAGGACGTGCGCCACTCTTTGGAACACGAGCCTCGCTTGCTCGCCGTCCCTCGTCTGGACGATGCGCAGGGACGGAGGCTGGTAAAGACGTCGTTTTTGATAAGACCTCCAACAGACGAGCCGCAGATCAGGTCGACGTACTCCGTGATCTTCTTCCGCTGGCGAAAATGTCGTTCAAACTCCTGCACCACTAAATCTAATGAAATATGTGCGCTTGATATGGAAACCGTGTGAAATTATGTGATCGTACCTCTTCAAGAAAGGCAATGATGATGAGCTCGACGAGACTCCTGATGCCACCACCGTCCAGAGTGAAAACAAGTCGGGCATGCGTGTACTGCATCAACTTTTGGAGGCTCTCCTTTAGCTGACGGCGTGCATCTCGTAGTTTGTCGTTGGTTGCGGGTGGTGGGTTCGCCACGACAATACTCCTGCATGCGATCGCATGAGGCCTGCATCCTGGACTGCACCCAGAGTGGTGGATGGTTGCGCACATCGGTGCCTCGACCTCGACGATTGCATTGAATGCCGCTTGGATGTGCTGATCTCGAGGAGAGGTGTGCCGTAATGCGGCCAGCTTGTTGAACACCCCCGAGTTGTGTTGAGTTGAGTGCCCCGATAATGGATTTCTCGGAAAACGGAGACTGCTTTTTCAGAGTGAACCACTGAATCCGAATCTATTATCGGTTATGTAATTTGGTGGCAGCGTACGCAGTTGCGGTCTTGGGTGCGTTTTCTGATACTCATTTTGATCCAATGTGCAGACGATGGAGAAACTCAACGCGTCAGTGAAAGCTCTGCTCGATCCGGTGAAACGGCCCTACTTTTCCATGACGGTGTGTGTGGAGGTGGCCGCGTCGGAGAATGCCAGGGCAGCGTCCACCAATCTTAGCTTGACACAAGTTTTCGATGAAGCAGCGCAAGAGGAGGAGGAAAACGAGCGTCAAGCAACCGAAACTTGAAAATCGAGAACGCCGCACTCCAAGCGAAACTGGTCCTGAAGAAGCAAAAGTTGGCCGCCGAAAGGGCAGCAAGGATGGAGGCAAAAGACAAGTTCTACTCCCTTCAGCAGACTGTGCAAATGCACATGGGTTTGCTCGAGGACAGGATGCGTTCTATGATACTGGACTTCACGCAGGTAAACCATGTAAATTCACTTTGATCTTTTTAGTTTAGCTTTCCAGTTTTTTGTGCAACTTCTTTATATTCTTTTGCACTCAATAGATTCGAGACAAGATCCAGGCTGAATTACCTCCCGGGAGTTTTCATTTCGTGATTGATATCTGGACCTCTTTCGATTTTACTCCTCGACCAAATCAATTTTAGACCTTGCCGATTTTACTAGGCATCAAACCCTAGGATCATCGCTTGTTAAACCAAATGTTACTCGACGGAATCCCATGCACAGTGCACTCAAACGATCGGTTCGCCGTGACGAAAAGGCAATTCATCATTATTTCGTCCGTTTTGTACAGAGGCGGAATTGATGCCCATAGAATCATTTTCTTCTGGAACAGGTAAACGTTCCAGACTCACGTAAATGGAGTCCTCAGCAGCAAAGGAGCAAATTCAATCGAAAAAAAGGGGATCATGAAATGATATGATATGATCATGATGAAATCATATCATCATGAACATGCTAAGTTGCAACTGACAAGTATGCAGAAAAATTGACAGACGTCAATTTCAAAGAGATGGCGTCATCGATTGTTGGGTGTAATTGACGCACTGACAGGTGGATTTACTAATGAAAGGTTTGTTAATTCAGACACGTTGAAATTAATTAGGGGGGTTCCCAGTGTATAGATTTTGACGAGGCGACAATTGATTTAGAAATAGAGAACCATCAGGATCTCATGGGTTTCAACAACAATGCCAAAATATTATCACTCGATTTACAACATCTCTGGCCCCCAAAAAAATAAAAGTCCGAACAATCGATCGCATGAATAATCCGAACTACATTTTGGCAGCTCTACTTGATCTGCGCATTCGCACCGCCTGTTTTGACCTGTAATCATCTCACAAATATTATGGCACTGATGTAAATCGCATTGTCGCATTTACATTTTAACATACTAACTTTGTTATTTATATGTACTCCTGTCAGATACGGCACTGGAGAATCTGCATTGCAATCGCAGTTCTGCATTGCATTGCATTGCAAGTTCCGCAATCTGAGTGATGAAAAACCGGTGGACCACCGTCAGAACCACCGTCAATAAAAGAGTCAAAAGGATTGTTATTGATCGTTGCCTACTACTTCTGTTAACTCTGCAATTGTTCCGTCTGACACTGTACACTGTTCTGACGGTTATTTCTGTCGATGAAGATTAATTTTGGTGGTGATAACATTGAAAAGTTGTCTGTGTTGAATTTTGGAAAGACGATGAAAACAGCAGGTTCTCCGCACTTGCTAGACTGGCCGATAGATATCTAGGAAATTATGTGAAATAGGAATCAGTCGGAGGTTTGCAAAGATGTAAACTTTAATTTGCTTTAAATTTTGTGTATTCTTACATGTTTAATAAAATCATCATAATTGCAGATTTTTTGTTAGTATCACCTTGGGAGATGTGAACACCTCCCATGGTTGATAAAACTCATCTTCTACCTGTACTCCGTCATCATCGTCGGCTCGGTTCCATCGGAGGCACAAGATAGTGCTCTAAGGTTTGTCAAACAATTACAAAATAGATAAGAATTTTACATAAAACTGTAGACCGTGGAACATAATTTGCACTTTGTATATATATGTGGACAATCATATCATCGTTGGACTGTCTGCCATTCATATGCAAATTCTCCAATCCAGCCGTTTCCGATAAACGGACGGAAACATTTTTGGCTGTCAAACCAATATAAAATAGGTTAATAGTTTTTCCATTTGCTAACTTTCTTCAAATCCTAATTGAGCTTCTGGAGGCGGAAATGAAAAGTACTCGACAAAATTAAGCTGTGTTTTCTAAAAATGCCCCGTGGTAGCCATCTTAGGGATCTGGAGGTAAGGAAAATACATGGATTTAATAGGGCAGGCTACTCACAATCTCAAATAGCCAGAGAAATTGGAAGATCCCAAACTGCTGTACGAAATGTGCTTACCCTGGGAGACAACTACAATTCAAACAACTCTTCAAGAGGTAGGGATGCTGTTTTGAGCCTCCGGGACAAAAGGTAGATATATAAGCTGGCTTTGTCCGTGAAATTCAACGTGGACTCCCAACCTCAGTTTCGTATCAAACAATTCATAGCGCCATCAAAGACAATGGAAATCTGGAGTGGACAAAGAAGGCTACGCAACCTCCCTTAACGCAGCAGCATAAAAAAGCAAAATTGGAATGGGCAAGGCAGCTCCAGACGTGTGATAAGGAGTGAAGAAAAGTAGTATTTTTGGATAAAAAAAATTAACTTGGATGGACCAGATTCTTTTGCCTACTATTGGCACGACCTGAGAAGGGACAAAGAAATCTTCTCCAAACGACAGCATGGTTAGGAATTGTCAATTCATGCAGTTTTGTATCTTGTATTATTGTATTTTATCATTCATACATAATTAATTAATATGACTATTTTTTCTTTTTACAGGTGGAGCATCTACAATGTTTTGTGGTGCCTTTGGGTATTACGGTAAAAGTGATCTACAGCGAGTTCCAACGAAATCAACATCGTCATACTATCAAGCTTTTTTTCAAAGAAGATTGCTTCGGGAAGGGGTGAAAATGGAGGGGTCGAGGCTGGGTTTATCAACAAAATAACGCTTTTATACATGTGTCAAAGTCAACAAGGAATTGGCTTGAAGCCAAAAAAGTGAGAACGCTTCCATGGCCAGCAAGGTCACCCGACCTCAACCCCATGGAGAATGTTTGGGGATACATTTCTCGTCTTGTATACGCACATGGCAGGCAGTACAACAACAAAAGTGAGCTGGAGGAGGCTATACAAAGAGCGTGGAATTCGATTCCCGAAGAGTACGGAGGGTTGTTGGTTACTAGATTAACCAACACGTAGTTATTTGTTTTGAAAATTATTTAAAAGTTCAAATTTTTACATCTATTTTATAATTGTTTGACAGCCCAAAGTTCACCTAAATCAGTGAAGTTGTCGTAACCCTTGCATAAGTTAACTGATTTACAAAAAGATACTATATAATGAAAGTCCACTCTTTAAGGTCCATAACTGTGGCCTGTTTGTCCGTTCTACAAAAAACAGACGTAGCAGGCAGTGCGTTAAAATAAAAACCACAGCCTGTTTTATATTTGTTTGACAAACCTTATGTATATTGATTAAAACGTTATTCTATGCATCGGAGGTAGCAAAGTCCGATACCATTACTAATATCGTGAACTATAAATTTAAAAAAAACGCGCTAGCAAACGAGGAGACCGAAGAAATGCCAAAGCCTATAATTTAATATTTCAATAAATGGCGAAACTTTATGTACATGCCCACCTGCTGATATTGAAAGAAATCAATGATGGATTGCCCCCCCCCCCCAATTTTTCACAAGAACTCCCATTTTTCCGCTTTTTTCCAAATTTTGCTCAACATCGGACCGGGCCGCTCGAGCCGAAGTTGATACTACCTAAAAAACTGCTGGCTTCTTCCCAATCACAGATTTTCATTAGTAGGTGAACAAAAAGTTTACCCAAAAAAAGTGCAGAGCAGCCGCAGGACTCGATCCCGCAACAACCTCACTTCCGCACGTTCACAGCACGTAAAAAAGGATCAACACTCTGCTCCATCGGCGGTGTCGCACGACCGGGCCGCACGACCACCGAAGAGATCTTCCTCGTCGTCGTCGGCTCGGTTCGTTCCATGAGAGGCAAAGCTGTCGCAAAAAAAGCTGTCGCACGACGGTGCCGCACAACAACGCCGCGTCGCACGACCTGCTCCGACGACGGCCGATCAGCTGTCCCGTCCCGCCCCCTCCGGCGGTCACCCGGGCAGTGTAAAGTTAATTTAGTCGTGTAAAATCCTAATGCGAACGAATAGGACCACGGAAAGGAGAGAGAGCAGAAATGTGAACGAGAAGGACCATGGAAAGGAGAGAGCAGAAATGCGAACGAGAAGGACCATGGAAAGGAGAGAGGTAGTGAACAATTCCCCGAATACAAGCAAAAGGGAATTTCGCTGATGAGCGTGGTGCACTTATTGCAGTTTGCAGTTGGGGTGATTGGAGAACTGTACTATATGATCAAGGTAGATTAAAAAATGGCAAATGGGGCGAATCGAGATTCACGGTGCAGCCGAGCAGAGACCCCAAAAAAGAGAACATACATGATTTTTTACGCGCACACTCTCAGTTCAAAACACCCACTCTTGGTAATATCATGTGGCGCGAAACTCAAACCAAAAAGGAACAAAAAAGTGCGCCATACAAATGTCAATGTACAGTTTTTATTTGGGATCTCAACCAGTTTTTGGTGACAACGCGACTTTTTTTTACTAAAGTTGGAATTAATTATTTACCAACCGTGTTTTGAGACAGGACTTCAATTTGTGACGAGTAAACGGAGACGTGTGAGAAAGGTATGTTTTTCTAAATTTTGTTTGTTTTTTATTAGTAATCATATCATCATTTGGCATTAACTAATGTTTGTGCAAAATTTATTTCCATTTTTTACAATTTAGTCGGCGCCATGCCACCCAAGTTGTTTTTGTTGCGTGTTATCCCTGTTGAAGGCGATGTGAATCCAAAAGATCTGACCGACAAGTCGGGAAAATGTGACCGGTGCAACAGCAAGCAAACGTATCTACGCCGCCATTTCGAAAACCAGCATATGGGTAACCATTTTTTGGAAATTATTCAGATTTGTAATGGTGTTAAACTACTGGCATTAACTAATGTTTGTGCAAACTTTATTTCCATTTTTTACAATTTAGTCGGCGCCAAGCCATCCAAGTTATCTTTCCTGCGCGTTATCCCTGTTGAAGGCGATGTGAAGCCAAAAGATCTGACCGACAGGTCGGGAACATGTAACCGGTGCAACCGCAAGCAATCACATCTACGCCGCCATTTCGAAAATTGCCATATGGCAACCGCTTTTCGGAAGTTGTTCCAAAGAGTGGACACGTAGACCCGGAAAACTTGACGAATGATCAAGGTAGATGTGAACGATGCAACCAAAAGATCCAGCCATCCTTGCGCCGACACTATATGCTTGAGCATATGAACAATCAAGGCTTTCGCTTGATGCGTGTCATTCCTGCTACCGGAAAAGTAAAACCAGCTCAAGTTTACTCGGAACGGGGGAGGTGTGACCGGGGGTGCAACAAGTTGGTCCCGTTTCTACGCTATCACTTCCGATCTGAACATGTGCCAAAGACAGGCGAACCTAACCAAGAGAGTCCGGCCATTGGGGAGATACAAGCTTCAGAGTTGACAAGAGGACCTGGATTCTGTCCCGTGTGCGGGAAACATATTAATAATGTGCACTGTCATTACAGAGGTGTCCATTCAAAGGAGCAAAAACAGTGAAGTTTGTGGTCAGTCAGTGACTGCAATTTATTTTCGTGTGTACATGATGACACACACCGGTCCAGCGAAATGCTCAATTTGTAGTACAGAGTCGAGTACTTTGAGTGGGGCTAAGCTCCACGTCAGCCGATTCCATGCAGGAGTTCCAGGGGCGAAAGCGATTCCCCTTACGGATGAGGAAACTGCAGGTAGTGAACATAATTCTTCTTCCACGTCATGTCATTATTGTGCAATGTGATTCATAATATTTAAAACCTCATTTTGGTTTTAGAGTTTACAGTGGCCAAAGAGGAAGCACGGAAGAGGACAGCTATGCGCTACAGTGGTCGCATAACCATACGCAAGCAAAAAGCAAAGCTTGTGAAGTATCAGATTCGGTTAGGAAATCCTGCTCATAATCCTGCACATTGAAATTTTAATGTGTTCTCTCTGCTGTAACGATGAAATTATTGTACTCATTAACGGGATCTCACTCATCTCAAGTAAGGCATTGACGTGCGCTGCGATACAAAACAAATGTGCTAGCTTGTTATATATTTTGAAGAAAACCCATTAAGAAATGGGGTTGAACCAGTATTTTCAAAATAAAAATGCAAATTATACTCATCACTATACATCACTCATGCACTTTAATAGGATAATTTAAGTTCTCTATTTTGGAATATATGCAGCAGCCATCTTTTGAAGAAATACGCACACTGCAAATTGTACTTCACTTTACACTTATCTGCTTAATTGAGAGTCTCAATTATTGAAAAAGTTCTCCTGGTTTGAAATGATGGCGACATAAACTTCTCTACACTTTAAACCATGCTTCCGTGGTCATGCGAAAACAGTATGACTAGAGCATGGGTTCCTGCAGAAGGTTGCACTTGTGGACCAGTGATCGCCTGTCAATCATGGAATGGTTCATCATGGCATTGACATAATCACCGATATTTTAAAAGTAATGTGGACATTATCTGCCAAAGTTTTGATCACCTGAAACTGGCATAAATCTGAAGGAAGAGTGATTTAAGTGGACAATTGATCATCGAAGTTATAGAGTTATTAGTTAATCTTTTCATGTGTATTTACAAACCATTTGTCAATAACTCTGCGTATTTCAAACTTTATAACTGAACTGAATTTTGGTTACTACTTTCGACTTATTCTTGAATAATAAAGTATAAAACGGTTTTCTAAGTAATACCATGAAATTCCTATTTTTCGGGGTCGTTTTGTTATGCGCAGCAAAATGCAGTGCGCAGATTTGCAACATTCACTGCGATGGACGTGATCCATCTAACGCAGCCAACTCGAGGGAAGCCGTCTCTGCAGAAATCTTTGGTCGTACAATCCGGCTGTACATCTCCGATAGCGATAACATGGGTTTCGGTGAGATTGTCAACGGTGATCCCACAGACGAAGTTTGGATTGACCGGTCAATGAACGCCGGTATAGACTGGGAAGGACAACTTGGCTTTACTACAATTCCCACCGGAAGCAGAGACGCGAGAACAATGATGTACAACGTGGATAATCCATCCAACCGTGAAATTGGTGCGCTGAGGGCATGTGGCAAAGCTGGGAATCGTGAAGAAATTGCGTGTACTCCCTGGGCTAGGTCCACGGTAAATGCAGAACGTCCAGTGGATGCTGGAGCTACGGCGTTAATGCAGTATTACAACGGCAAACTATTCTCAACAACTGGGTGGTGGTAAGTGGCACGATGAGCTGCAAGCTTGTAAAAATCACTACCAAAATATCCGGTAATGCTTTTAAATGTTTCTCTAAATTACATTATTACAAGAACGTACAGAGCAGACGTATCCTTTCAGAGCTCCCACAATATTGTGAATAAAATATTAAATTCT